>PQWD01005736.1:0-11793 GCA_019425675.1 Leucinodes orbonalis
GGGTATAACAATAATATTAAATCGTTAATTCATTGTCAAAACAATATAAAGAATATAAATCAAATCTTTAATCTCAGTTCTAGGTTTAGATCACAAAGTTGCCCACTCAGTATATGTCGAGGTACTTAAAAATCATGCCACGATGATCTTCCGTTAATGACTTATTGGGATTTAGACGTCGGTTCGGACTTATAATTATAGTCCGAACCGATGGCTTAACGTGCTCTATGAGGTATCTCTATGACTTGAAATTCTTTAAAGTTAAATCTGGGCTACATACCCCGGATATATGAATACATAGCCGGGATAAGAATATGTAAATATACAACAAATGAAGTACAAATTCGTCTATATAGTTTGCACCTTACCTTATTTGATACAATTCAACTACAAATAAGGAGACTTGGTTGCATATATGAGTAGTAGTGACGATTTTTAACACGTTTGTTAATCATATGCCAACCAATGAAAATGGAGGCAGTTTATTTAGCGAAGATTATTTTAGTTGATCCCATCACGTTATCTAAATAAATAAAGCTGCCATAGCAAAATCTGTGACCAGCTGTTTTTCGCACAATTTGTTCAAAACGGTCCGTTTTTTTGCATGTTTATGTTTCACCAATGATTAGGTTTTATGTAATTACGTATAAGTGAGGTCAAAGTAACGTAATGGATTTGTTGCGTTCTATCTTATTAAAGCTATTCTTATATAACCATGTTAGAGTCGATTTAACACAGTTTTGATGAACGGATTCGAAGTTGTCTTAACGTTATTAGTGTTAACTGTGTGTTCTGCTAAAACTTTTAATAGTCTCCACTGCCCCAGTGGTCTGAGAGTATGAGCGTTTCATTTAAATTACGGCTCAAAATTATTAAATTATTGAGGACTTTCATTCCAGTTTGGTTAATACATTGCAGGCTTAATCTTTGTCAGAAAAGATACATGATTTCGTGCTTTGAAGAGCACCTGAAGCCGTCGCTTTCAATTACTATATTACACATTGTCGTAGTTGTTTTGGAACACCAACCAATCTGAATTTGGCTCACGTAGAAGGCCGGTGTCTTTCTGTGGGGCCCTATGGGATAATGATGGTACTTATAAAGATGCCAAATAAAGGAACTACTACTGTAAGACTTAAACATTTTGTTGTAATTGTGTTATAGTTTGAGGGATAAGATAGTTTTTCGCATACCGTAACGTCTCCATTTGAAAATTTGTTAAAACTCGTGATGTATTTGCTGTTCCATTATAAACAACGATAGCCCCTGATAGCTAATTGATGGGATGTCTAATTATTTCTTCTATATTGTTAAAAGTAAGTAATATGATGTATTCAAAGTGTTTTCTAAAGTAATGCAGTGTTGTAAGTATTGAATTCTATATACTCATGGGATATAAGTAGATTTCGATTGCCTCTTTTAACCAGTTTAAAATACATCCATCATGTACGCTGGTTTTTAGTCATGAAGTCTGTTAACTTTTTACATTTAAAACTTTTGGAACTTCACAAGTTACATTAAAACCTTTTTTTCAAACTTAAGGAGCTAGTGTATAATAGCCTTTTGTGCTTTCTTTATTGTTGTGGATGACGGTACCTCTTTAAAAATATATGACACATGATACACTATTCCTAAGACTGGTAAATATATAAAATGAATTGAAATCCAAAAAAGCTATTCTTTGAAATGCGCACTGAAACTGAAGTGAACGGAGGGCGAATATTTTTCAAACGGAAGTGAATGCCGTTAACTTAAGTAAGTATTCTTGGGACGCCGTTGACGTCGTCTCGGTCGATGTAAGTGACACATTACGGTTGCAAGTACTTACATACTTCATGCGACTGATTTTCATTGTCTGTCCTTTCTATATTATTCAGTTTATTTTTAATATTCCAATATTACTGTCTTTCATTCATCAAACGTATAATATTTGCATTAAATTGCGATGATTAGAAAGAACATGTATAACACGATGATAATGGGCGTCGGTGGCTTATTGATATGGACTGCAGCCTTACGATCGGGAGGGCGCAGGTACAAAACCTGTCTCGCACCAATGTGTTTTCGAATTTTTTAAGTTATACGTTATCCCTTTATATATACAAAATATCATTAGTTAAACGACGCTCTTACGGTGAAAGCTAACATCGTGAGAAAACCTGTCCTGCAAAGAAATTCAAAGGTTACGCATGAAGTCGCCCAATCCGCACTGGGCCCGCGCGTGGACTACTAAGGTGTATGCCCTATACGGCTAGGCTCTTGCCCCTCGGTGGGGACGTATAATGAAATGATGATGACTTAACATATTTCAATATTTTTGTCTTTTGTTCATCAAACGTATCATATTTATATTAAATTGTGATGATAAAAAGAACATTTAGCAAACACAAAGTAAAAGTATGATTAATACAAGCTTTTATTAGAGGCAACAACATGACATGACGTGTTTTCGCTTTGTATCCTAACAATACAATTCATTTGGCAACCCAACTTATCACTGAGCGAGTAGTTTTATAAATGCTACCAGATTAAAAAAAAACTCGGTTATTTTTGTGACATACGAGTACCAGCAATCAGTGGACGTATTTTTTATTTCATGGAATTTTACTGAACTCTTCTCTTTTTCGTGTATTTTGTAAGCTTTATGTAGATGTGTAAACAATTTTGTATGATATTTTTCACGGAAAACAATGATTATCTTTTAGCCTTTACAATAAATTTCGAAATCATATTACGGCATCACAATAATTATTGTTAGGTTCGTGGAAAAGAATAAATATTCCTTTTAGTTAATAACATGTAAGTACTCCAATGAGTAACGAACATAAGTATCCTTTATCTTCTGTGCCAAAAGATGGGAAATTCATAGTATCAGTGCACGATTGTTCCGGAAATATTTGGTGGGCGTTAGTTAAGCGTAGTCGTACATCATACAAAGCCGGGCTCGAGGGATCAAGCGAACAAATGTCATGCCACTGTACAGTCAGTCAAAAAACAACTTTGATAGGTTAGCTGTTTCTTCTCATATACTGCCTACATATTTTTCTTGCTACTGTCTTTTAATTTAAAGCGTAACTGAGTTTTATTGGCTAACCTATTGGATTTTCATGTCGCTTTTGATAATCTTATATGAGTTTGAAGATGGCGAATAATTTCTCAACTTTTAAACATAGGTAACATTAAATAAAACCGGTGCCTCCAAATACAATAAATAAGATATGACTCGCATATATTCGGCACAGTATGTGTCAAACTGTACTAAGCCACACTCACAATCGAGGGAAGCGCAATGAGCATTTTGCTCGCTCTTGTGTCCACGTCAAAGCTGACGCGATCCACTTTCCTCAGAATGTTTTGCTCCATAGTTAAAGTGGAGTCAAAAGATTTTGCTAACATAATTAAATGTTAGTATCGAACGTAATAAAAAAAGATAAACAAACTAATTTCAAAAGATATATTATCAAATATTTACTACGTTCGTTCATGTCAAATGGTACTTACGAGTTTATTAAATACCTTCTGTATTTAGAAAAAGGTTAAACGCCACATAGATACACATTTTAAGTGCTTAAATGTACATACATTCAAAAACCATACTTAGTAGCGATGGACGTACAAAAAAATATGGACGGAGTCTTGCTAACATTAAAAGTCTGTCAAAATTCAGCCAGTTTTTGTATGGACGAATATTCACACATTTGACGGCATCTGTCAACAGAGCCTTATAACACATAATTATTAGGAAAAAAATCTAAAAAAATATCCTGAAAACAAACCAGAAATTAAGTGTCATAGATATCGTGAATAATCCGATTACATATTTTTAGTATAATACACTAAAATTAGTATAAAAAAAATCTCAAAACTACATCATAGACAGTAGCTGTCACTTTGGGTACACATTATAGAAATAGGACTAATCATATTTCTATGATACACATTTTATCGTAGACATACATCTTTGCGTATGTTTATGTATTAATGATAGTCCGTCCGTTTTTATTTTCGTCCATGTTGGTAGCAAATATTTATCTAAATACATTTCCCATCTATTTTCACGTCAATATGCTTTTCAAGTGGATTCACCGCTCGGGGCTTACGTCAAATGGGTATTAACACGTAATGAATGCGGCCTGTCAACCGAAATCATGGGAATTCTATCGAAATAATACTGTTATCCGCAATGTCGGTGTTCTAATATTAGGCTACGAGTCGAATGCCGTACAATTAGAATGTGCTAAATGGACTGATCCTCTTCAATAAACTACTAAATGCCTTAACGGGATCGAAATGCAATAACACGAAACACCACATCAAAGATCGTTCTCATTGCTTCTGGCAATTTACACAACAGTCTTCTGTAGTTCCAATACATATTTACTATTTAGATGCTGCGAGAGGTACAGTACATAGCTGTTATTCACTCGGCTGTTTTGCTCGGACACAAGTTCTACAAACAATGGATTTTCTGTTGTTTTAAATGTCAATTTATCAATCAGTTCCACTGCAGGGCACTGTATCCTAGCTAGAGGCTACTTAACTGGTAGATAGTTATGCTCACTTTATATATAACTCACGTTTGCCCGCGGCTTCGATCGCGTTAATTTGAGGTAACTTTTGGTAGTAATAAAGAGAGTTTGTCCCATCTTTTAGCTAAGCACCTTGGAAACTGTCATAAGGCCTACCTACCTATATTTTACCCCTTCATTGAAAAGATTCGGGGAAAAATCCCCAAAAAAATATATAGCACGATTTAGAAATAGGGGCTCGAAAGCAAGACAAGTCAGTTTATGGACTCTCCATACCTTCAACTATTTAACTAAAAACTCACGTCTATTTGTCGTAAAAGATAGAGAAACAGACACACGCTTTCACATTTATAATATTAGTATAGATTTGACTACACAGTGCTTTAAATTTGGATAAGTAGGCTGCTACTTGATGTTTACATTTCCGAGTTTTGTTAGAGTACTCGAATATACGGGATTTGCCTTTTGTCCTCGTTCATAATACGTCAGATGCAAACATCAAATTGTTTATTCAAGATTCGCAGCGTAATAGATTTAAGACACCGCAGCGTTGTCTTGGCGCGTTGTTTGCAAAACACCATCCGACGACGGAACACAATTAGTGAAACTGGAGCCGGGGTAGTTAGGAGGGGTGCGCCGGGGAATTATGAAAAATCCAATTTCTCTTAGCTTCGTTGTCAAAGGCGCGGCATAATTATGACACGGAATATCTGGTGTCGCACGATAATTGCCAATTTTGAAATAATCCAACGAAAACTGTAGGATTACTAATTTAATCCACCAGATGTTTTACTCTTCTTACTTTGAATTTATGTTGATAATGATCTATTTTATAAGTAGTGTGTGTAAACTTGCATGTTCGTGCGTATCTATGGTGAGTTCCTAGCCGTGTCACGTGTGAAGCCCTCACACTTTCCAAAGAATGAAACATTCATTTCATTTATTGAAAATTCACACTGTATATCTCTGCGCCTAAATACTTACGCCTACGACTAAGAAAGATAAATCAAATTCTCGATAAAGCCCTTAAAGGTACTTTCTTAGCCTTAGTGTATTTTAACAAATATTATTTTTAGTCTTTTAACACTTCATCAATTAAGGTTAAAATAAATTTAATAAATTCACAAAATATCGAATATTTCATTTGCATTTGTCGTGAATTCGACATACTTGGATAATACATATTATATTATTACTACAAGAACTTACATCATTATTAGGAGAACACAAAAGTAAATATAACTTTGCAAAAAATTATACTGTATAGCTCCAACGTTGCTCCCGTTTTATATTCTTTTATTCATGATTTCAATGCCAATGCAGATAATCACCTTATTGTATAAACTAATTCAAACACAAACCTACGTAATTGAGTGAAAAAAGTGTGTTTTAATAATTCCAGGTTAATACACATAAACCATAATTCAGCTGCCCCATACTATACTAGGTTGTTCTATCTGATTCGCCCTCTCAAAAGTCGTCAAAGGTCGCAATACACTTTGGTAAGGTCTGGCACTTCGCCATGGCATGGAGAATTCAATTTGCACTCCAATTGTCCACTAGTACAATCCACGTCAAAAGCATTAGACTGATATATTGTAGACGCTTGATAATTGGATCACACATGTCAGACACTTAATAATTTAATTACACCATAGAATACTCAATTTCGCAGAAACCCAATCGGCTAGTGTCCTAAATGGTATGACGGAATAATTGACAACCATCGCGAGTAACTGAACTAACTCAATATATATGCAACGCATGCCCTCTGTTTCATAATAAAGTTAAGTCGTAGTTATTATATGATAAAAAATATTAATAAGCTTATTTTTTTTTAATTAAAGACATACTGATTATAGTATTACAGTCTGAGGGATCCTGGTATTAAAAAGGGAAGTGTAATTATTTATTTACAGTCAAATATCACTCTACATCTACTACTACCTAAATCGTTTATTGATAGTAATATGGATATCACTTAATGTATTATTACAATAGATATTATTATCATTATTATTATATTCTATTGTTATAATTAACATATTGAACAACATATTTAGGGATCTGATTCCAATTCAAAAGATTTATTCATTTTATTTTCTTGTATTTATTAGTTACAAACTAAACCAAATCATTTAATCATCTTAAAGTTCTACTAAACGTTGTACATTGAGTGAATGAGTAATGTAATGTTTGCCAAATTCATCAATATTGTATGCAGTTAAGCAAAATGAAGTACATACAAGAGGTACTGTTATTGCTAATGTTATTTCTCTCAGAAAATAATCTCATATCACGCGCTTTGAAATTGTTATTAAATCTCAATAAAACGCCGATTGATCTATATTTGCAGATAATTGGATACGATTTTGACGAATTACTCCACATCGATAGCTGATTAATCAACTGATTGGGTTCTCGAATGGAAATAGTCTATTAAATGTAGCACGGCTTAGCAAACTCCCCTGTGGGTGAAACGGATTAATGTGAATGATTTGCAAGTCGCGCATACAATTATATTAAAATAACAAGTTAGGAATACGAAGAAAATTTTAGAAGATTGAAACGAAAACAGACCCCTTAGATTTGCTGTATAAATCAATATTGATCTCAGATTATTGAAGAAACAAACAAAATACATTTATTTGACCACAAAATGAACAACAAAAAACAAACAAAAAAAGCAAATTTTATGTTACATAAAGATTTGCTTTTTTGAAGAAAAGAAAATACTTTTTTGTGCCGCGTCTGAGAAGGAATTAAAATTATTCAAAAGTGGACATGGCAACGCTGTTATTCTGACAGAGCCCAATTATTGGAGAGATGTTTTGTGCACTTTGGTTATCCAATATATCATCCACCCTACTATCATCAGATTCTAGTTACTTACATCACACACATCACCTATCGTCCCTTTCATACTTAACACTAACTTCATCTAATCATACATTACAAAACACACTTTAACATTGCTAATACTACCTACCTAAATGATGTACTTTTTTTAGATAAATTTAGATTAGGACTAAGTGTACTACAATGTATATAAGTAGAAAATGTAACAAGTACAAACACAGATAATTTAGTGAATCAATTAAAATCACCGTGACAATGGAAGAAATTACTGCCAACTAAGATACAGGATTAGTCCTAGACAAGGAAGTTGAAGTCTTAAAAACTGTTTACATCCGTGATGGTGTTCAATGTAAAATACTAATTACTTTTCAAAATGTTTCGATTACTTTTCAATAAATTGAGGTTTAGTTGATGAACACATTTGTGATGTATCGTTGGACAAATTGGACAGTTCTTCGTAAGTAATAGTTCATGATTTAAGATTGCAACCTAGTAAGCCTTTATAGGAAGCCTTCTGACTCGATGTAACTATCATTTGTAGTATATAGACTTCTTATACAGTAAATTCATGGGGTCTCTTGACTTTTAAGGTCCTCGTAAACCATGGTTCACTTGTTATTTCCACAGCTTAGATTTTATGTTAAACTCTTAGTTGTATAATGCTCTCCCTTCCCCTTTTATGAATACTCATCCCTGTGTAGTGGCACAAAGTAGTATTTACACAAGAAAAATATACAGAGTACTGCCAGCATCTGTCCTCACAGTAAAAGCGAATTATTCTAGTTTCATTAAACTGTACAAATAAGTAAAGAGATTACTAACATAAAACAAATATTAATTTTTCTTACCATTTATTATGAATGGAAGAAACGAGACTTTGTCAGAGTGTTTTACCTTTTTTTGATACGCTACGTTTAAAAAAACACAGCAAAACCGTCAGACACTAAGCATATTTTTCAACTATTTTCAAAATAATTCAAATGATATTTATTGAATCTTGACTTGACTCTCATCACTAACAATTCCAAATTTAAATATTGCTAGTAACTGCATTCACTGGTAACGATTGTCTATGCACATACCCTCGAACACAATCGAACGTGCTCGGAGCTTGCTCATACTTACTGCAGCTACTGGGAAGCCAGAACCAACAACGCCAGAAGAGCTTATGAGCTTCAAAGCCTTCAAACTAACAAATTAATTCACGTGTCAGCATTGCGAACTATTCCGATTGTTGTAACATATAAATGGTGACCATTACGCAACACGTGTTGGATTCAAACAAACAATTAAATTGCCTATTATGATGCATATACATAGGTAAATGGTATTTGTCATACCGCATGATCTTAGTACCACGTGGCCATGAAACCGTATGAAAACTGGTTTATGGTACTTTGGTTAAACAAGAAGAAACGAATTAAATTTAAACGAAGTATAACTCCTATTTTCTTACAATACGGACGTCAAACAGTCATCCGCCTTGTTGTAAAGGGTACATCAATTACTCATAAGTGCGCAGTCTCTTGGAGTAATTAATATTTGTCTAATTCTTGCTGCAAAAGCCATAACAGACATTTTGACACAGCCCTGTCGTTGATTTAATGTAGCCCACCCGTTTGTAACGAAGCACCCTTACTCTTGACTTAGCGTTAAATGATCCGATCGATAATTATAAATATTCAGCACCACTCTGCGCTAACCTTTTTCGTCTTATAATATCTATACCGAGGCCAGATAATATATGTAACGGGGATCGAATGCCGATAAACGTGAAGGTTACGTATTTCTTGTTATAATTGTTTGCCGGAAATATTATGGCTTTTGGTTGAGAAATATTATTGAAAACAAACTTCGATAGTCTAATTGACTGAACTTCGAAACTACTTCACTAATGAAGTGTTTTTCCATAATCTCGCTTGGCCAATAAGTTTAAAATAGCAGATCCTTATACCTAAAGGATTAATTAGCGAATCACAATAAGATTGCTTTCACACTGTGTTATTAATAACAAGTCATGATTAATTCGATCTCCAATTGGTATAAATACAACTTGTGACTTTTGCGATGCCATGTAACTATCACAATAAACTAGACATAACACAGTTTTTGTAGCCGAACCAAAAGAAATGATTAATGGTTGTTCCGCTACTCACATTTGTCATAGTAAATAAGTAACGGACGACATAGTAAATCCTTTCATATAAATTGTGTTGAACTCGCGATAGTCAAATACACTTTACACATCTAAGCGAATACGTACTACAGCTTACATTCTGAGGTTTATTTTTAACTTTATTATGTAAAATACTTCCCTGTGTGCTTGTTGGCGAATACGCAACCCGGCTTTGCTTTTACTGTTTTGTGCTTCTTTTAAACACCATCCACGGAGTTTTCAACTAGTTTAAAGTTTTAATAAAAATATTCACGTAGATTTTTAAAACATCGCCAAACGGAAAGAAAGAATCAACTCATAAATTCACACAGTGGGATATCTATTGACTACTAATCTATACGTAATGGATGAGAATTAGGTACGCGACAACACAGGTTGCAGGCTCATTCCCTTGCGGTACACATCTCATGCATATGTTTGTTTCTTCTGGTCTGGGTGTTACGTATATTATATATTATAGAATGTATATAACATATTCATAAAAAGATTAAGTATATATCAGTTGTTTAGCTACCGTAATTGCGAACACCTGTATTTTATGTTATAAAGTGATCAGGAGGTCAGTTCTCGCCCCTGATGCTAAGTGAGAGGCCTGACCAAGACAGAGCAGTATTGAAGAAGAACAGTCTGTATTCTTAGCGTATCGATAGCAAAAACAATTAAACTGTAGAAGCCCAAAAGCTAGCCACGGCAGCGCTGTCCGCAGCCGTCTGTATTTATAAAGATATTCTTCGTCAATATCGCCCTGCGCCCGTCAACAAAAACGACGGATGTAAGATCTCATATACTCGGTACTTCACTAGCTACAGTATATAGTATCTATACTAACCCATATTACTTAAATATTCTTTTACTAACGCTTTTTATTAAAAGTCATAGGAAATATCCTTCGATAAACATAAACTAGATGCAAAGACTCACTCAAAAGTGTCCGCGGCAAAACTCTACAATGCGTCGTTTGAGCTGAATTTTTGTTCAGTTTCACTTGTCATAATAGTAGTGTGCTCGTGCTTTTTTGATTTTGTATCCTTATGGTATCGCTCTTGAATAGACTCAAGGTTGCTCAGCGTGCTATGGAGAGGGCTATGTTAGGTGTCTCCCTACGCGATAAAATCCGAAACGATGATATCCGTAGCAGAACTAGGGTGACCGACATAGCCCAGAGGATTAGCAAGTTGAAGTGGCAGTGGGCAGGGCACATAGTGCGTAGAACCGATGGCCGATGGGCGAAAGGTTCTCGAGTGGCGTCCACGTAACGGAAAGCGAAGCATAGGCCGACCCCCAACCAGATGGACGGATGATCTGGTTAAGGTGGCGGGTAGCAGATGGATGTCAACTGCAAGGGATCGGTCCGCGTGGAAATCATTAGGGGAGGCCTTCGTTCAGCAGTGGACATAATTGGGCTGTGATGATGATGATGATGATGATGGTATCGCGTTGTCAAAATTTAAACAAATATTTTTTTGTTATAGATATAACAAAAACTATACGCATGTATAGTGCGGCTCGGTCATTTTTTGGTTGACGTTTCTTCATGATTCTGCATCTATTTAATTTATTGTTTTTCTAAGTTTCTTTCTCGTTTCAGGAAAGAAAACAAAACTTCAGTCCAAGGTAGCGATCCCGCAGACTCAGCGCTTGCGAACAAAAGACTAGCGAATGCACATGTTTTGTCTTTCTTTCCATTTTCTTTTGTCGCACCATTTATTTGTATTGTTGCGTTTGTTCCATAGGGCTGATTCATCCAACGAACCGCCGGTCGCGAACGGACTCACCGAATTCGGAGAGGTAAGCATGCGATATACGTCTTTATTATAATGTATTAAGAAGTATTGTGCTCCGCGAAAACTGACTGCGAATTTATTGTTTACTGTATACAATTAGATATACATTTCTATAGTTACCCCTTTCAATTCGTTTATATTGATAGGGAAACGTCCATATTCATTTCGAATCCTGTTTGAATAGTTTGGACTACGAATATCTAGTAAATTCGAAAACTTACAAGAACGCGTATTATTACGTTTCTACGTATAGTGTACTAAATTCTTATAAATAATAAGTAAAGAATACAGGGATGCAGTATCTCAACGCCTTATTAATTCCGCTTTCAATTCGACTTCCAAATGTTTTCTAAAAAACGATGTTAAATAATTACATTTAAGGTTGATTTTGCTGCAAAACCAGCACCCACCGAACGGTCAAAGGCGCCAATCGTTATATTTTCAA
>PQWD01005737.1:0-228482 GCA_019425675.1 Leucinodes orbonalis
TAACATATAATTTCGAAAAACCATGGTACCTGGCGGGATTTGAACCTCAGCCCCCCCAGTAGGAGGGCAACAATCCACACCATTGAGCCACCGACGACTGTCCTGTACATTGTGTAAAATAAAAAAATAATGTATCGGTATTTTCAATCGGTTTTGTGAAGGATGCGTCACGCCCGCGCTTGGATGGAGCTAGTGGAGAAGGCCCAGTACCCGCGCTGGATGAAGAGAGAACGCCATCATCACCGACGTGGAAACCAAAGACTGGATCTTCAGGGAGGCTGAGATTGACGAGTTGCAGGTAAAACCTGCGCACGCCTGCGTAGAGATTCAAAGGTTGTGCGTGAATTCGTCTTGCTGAATATGGCGGTGAGATAGGTTAATAATAATTAGGCTAGCGAAAAGTGTATCAACACTTTGTTAGAAATGCCGTCTGGGCCGGGGGCTTTTGGTGGGTGGAGGTTATGACATAGTCGCGACCTCATTCCACTGGACCTCCCTTAGGGGGAGCGAAGGCTCTACGGTCGACCTCGGATTCCAAATTTCGAGAAGGTGATCCGGGTCTTCGGTAGAGTGCTCGGCGACACTGTGTTCGAGACTAGCGCGAGACACTCGCCTTTTCGTCATCATCAAAACGCGGGCGTTTGGTTTTGGCGATTTCAGGTGTGCTCGCTGGCGTGAGTTCGTTCACCCCGCCACTGGGCCCGCGTGACGACGTCCTAAATCACCCTAGTACGGGATAGGCTCGTGCCCTCGGGACGTGTAATGAGCTGATGATTGATGTTGACCGAATGCGATTAGGCCACGTTACAAATCAAATAAATAAATATCCATAACATTTACGTAGCGCCATCTAGCTCCAAGATAAGCGTGAAGCTATATATATATATATATATAGTGAAATACTGTTGGTATTGGTCTAGATGTGTCTATGTGTAATATATTATTTACAAATAGAGTTACATAGTAGGTTTAGCTAAGTAGTGAGGTTCAAAATCCGACACGTACCAATGGTTTTCGAATTTTCGAAAAGATATGTACGTTATCCGCGCCTACGGGAAGGGAAACATGTGAGGAACCTTCATGCACGTTGCGTGAGATTCGAAGGTTGTGTGTGGAGTCGTCCATCCGCATGGGCCCGCGTGACGACTAAGGCTAATCACCCTATACGGGTAGGCTCGTGCCCCTCAGTGGGGACGTTTAATGAGCTGATGATGAAGTAGGTTTATCCGTTGTTTAGAACTCATATTTCAGACTAATGCTTAGTTTGGGGCTAGACGGCGCTCGGTGTATGTCAGTGAGTATTTATTATGTCATCAACACACACGCGCTTACAAAATCGAACGCCCAAAATAGCCCATTGTCGTCCACGCGGGCCCGGTACGGATTGGCCGACTACACGCACAACCTTTGAATCTCTCTGCAGGCGTGCGCAGGTTACCACACGATGTTTAAAACATATCACATATTTATTTGATATAAAAAACCTTCTACCATGAAAACCTTTATATCTTCAATTTGTGTGTGGTTGAAGCCCAAAATATTTTTATTGTTTTTTTTCTTTCAATGTATGGATCAAACTATCCAGGACATCAGACTGGAGTTGCTGCACAGGATGCAGCAGATGCAGCGGCAGAATGCCACCAGCAGGACGAGCACAAAGCTGGCGAAGCTGTGGGCGTGCAAGAAACAAGAGATGGAACGGAAGATTGACCATATCAGGCGGAGTAGAGACGGTGGGTATCAGGGTTGCCAGTGCTTCGGCAATTACCGTGTTCAACGGCTTTCAGGTCAGAAAATCATTAATAAAGGAGACTTTTGGATGATGAGAGCGAGACGTCCAGAACGTGGACATTTGTGCGGACACTTACTAGGTGGTAGACTCTGTACTGAGTCGTCTAGTTAGGTACCAGTGCCAAATATCGTCCCGTAAAATAGAAGTGTTCTGCATTTCGGGATGAGAGCAGTGTAGCTAGTGAAATTACCGGGTGTAAGAGACCTAACATCTGTTGTTCTCGGGCGGCCGTAGGTTGTGGCATGATGGAGGATAATAACTGTCTATCAGTTGTTGGTCTCCATCCAAAAGCCGCTCTGTCAGGCGTGTCACTAACCATCAGGTGAGCGTCTTGACCGTCCTGTACAATTGGTAACATAAAAAAGGACCGATAGCCGATGCGATGGAAAGGTTTGATGAGTAGTTTCCACTAACGGGATTAGATGCGTGCCTAACAGTAAGGTAGCAGATGGATGTCGACTGCAAAGAATGTTCTATGTAGAAATCAGAGGATATAAGCGAAGGCCTTCTTTCACTGTGGTGGTGACAAGGAATGCAGGCAGTAAAAACCAGGGAAGGTCTCATGGTTTATGTCCTCCCAGAGTTACGGAAACTGGCGGCGATACACACTGGTGTGGAAGATCCTGTCTGATCCAGCGGATGAAGGCGGCTCGGGGTGCGGGGTCGATGACCCTGGCGGCCCACGACCCCACTTCAGAGCTGCACGCGCCGCTCGCCCGCCACGGGTACCAGGCGCGCGGCCGACATGCCGTCATCCAGTACGACCCGGCGCTGCTGTGTGAGTAATATATCCCCGTGGCTTATGCTCGCCTGGTACATCAAAGCTTTCAAAATTAGAAAAATATAGTTTTTGGAATAAATCTTTGATTAAATTAAGTTGGGATAATGTTTAAAATATGATTTTATATTAATTATATCACACTCTTAGATAACGTGCGTGTGATGTGATTATGAATGAAAATCTGGCCCATACGCCATGGGCCAGAATTTGCCTTCGGGCGCTTTGAGTGAGATTGTGCAACTAGTTAGTTTATCTAAGAGCCTGCTTTAAATTTGAGAATTGCTTCTTTGTAGCTATAATGTACCAGCCAAACACGAGCTACCAGGTGGTCTCTACAATCTCTAATGAGGTCGGTAGTACTGCACGGTCCAACCAAAGATGGCACATGTGACCTTAATAAACACTTGCAAAGGACGTTCTAAGTAAAGTGGGCAACCCGTGGTCCAGTGTTGATGATACGACCCGGCGCTTCTGTGTGAGTAATATCTCCTTGTCACATATGCTTGCCTGGTACATCGAAACTTACAAAATTAGAAAAATATATCTTTTTAAATAAATTTTTGATTTAACTAAGTTGGTACAATGATAAAAAAGAAATGTCAACCAAAAAATGTCCGACCTACTTGACACATACGAGTACAGTACGTTTAATTTTACCGGTTTGTGTTTTAAAATCGATGTAGGCAATGATGTAAAAAGTATTGATTAGTGATATGCTCACAAAACAACTGAAAAAGTGTTCCGAATGCAGCGACAGCACACATATACATATTTTGAATAAGCGTACATTTACCTAAACAAAGAGCCTACAACTGTATTGTCTTTGGCGGTTCGTTTTTAAGGCACGGGTGGCGTATCTACCTTTATATATACAGAATATCATTGGATGTAGGCAATTGTATGTATCTACACTTCACAGCTCTAGAAGACCACGAGAAAATAGCGGAGCCGCCCGCTTGGCTCGAGCAGTGCGGCCAGGACCTGAAGCGGTCGTGCTCAGGTCACCACCTGCCGAGGGATCCCACGCAGCTGTGCGAGCGCGAGACCAAGTGGAGCGAACAGTTTTTGGAGAAACTTCACAACGACTTGAAGAGTAAGTACTCTTCCCCCTTTTTTTTTCACAGTCTACTGCTGAACATAGTCCCCCCATTTTGCGCCAGATATAAAAGAAGAGGCTTGTCTCACCCAGTCCAGTACTAGCGACCTTTCACAAGTCGTGGTTCATCGGGCCGGGCGTCCTAGGCTACGATTGCCAGGACGCAGCCTCCACTTCAGAAATCGTCTGTTTATTGGCTAATAGGCTATGTGATATACGTAACCAGTCCACTGGCATTTTAACATGATGATCCTGCGGGTTATGTAACTATGATTTTAGTTAAGGATTCCAACCAACAAGATCCGGAACACGCAGCGACCCTACCCAACTGTTTACTAGGTGGTAGACTCAATACTGAGTCGTCTAGGTAGGTACCACCGCAGTGCCAGATATCATCCCGTGAAACAGGAGTGTTATGCACTTTTGTGTTTCGGGATGAGGGCACTGTAGCTAGTGAAATTACCGGGTATAGGAGACATAACGTCTGTCGTCGGGTGTCGGGCGCGTTCATGGAGGAGAATAACTGTGTATCAGTTGTTGGTCTCCCTTAACATCGCTCTGTCAAGAGCTGACCGTCCTGTACACTAATATCTTAAAAAAACTCTGAGACCACTATACTACGGAGGTAGTTCTATTGTACTAATATATTTTCTTGTATTTCATCACAGAGGCAAGACTAGGTGCAGCTATCTCATCAGCCGGTCCCCTCCGCGTGCTAAAACCACGTCGCGTACCCACGACTCCGAGGCCGCCCACTCCTGAAGTGGAGGTCGTGGAGGATGTCGAGGAGGAGCACCACCAGTCTGCGCTGCTGTTGCAGAAGATCATCAGGGGCCGTGCTGTTCAGAATCTGGTGAGATTGGAGTCGATGACGGAAGCCAAAAGTCAAAGTCAAAAGATTGATTTTAAAGTCAATGTCAAAAGTCAAACTGATGTTTGACACACAAGCAAAAAAAAAGAGTACTTTTCACGTTAGCTGTCAAGCTAACGTGAAAAGTTTTATTTTTTTTCCTTAACTCTTTGACAGCCAATGACGCCTTAAAGCGCCAGACACAATTGTGGTGTGCTTGTGATAATTTTAATGAAGTAGCTAAATCTGTCGATTAAGACCTATTTAACACTAGTGTGGTTGCGGCGAAGAAAGCATTAAGCGGGCAATTCTTCAATGTATAGATTTTTGTGTGCGTATGTATATGTATGTGTCCAGTAAGAAACTCAGTAGTTACTCTTTTCAAATTGGATTGGTGACCCACCCATCCGATGGACGACCATTGTGATAGTTGCTTAAATTGCACGTTCGTCGTTGAGCCCTCTTTATCCGAAAGTATTAATGAAGCATTCCCTTGGCATCAGATGTACGAAGGACGCACGCGAGCAGCCGAGCTGACTGAGGAGTTGAAGTCCCACACATGGGCTGCAGAAAGAAGATAAGATCAGGATAGCGAGGGAGGAGGCTAAGGCGCGGGAGTATAATGCGCTTCGTACAGAGACAGAACAGAAGGTTTAACTTATTTTTTTCTCTTCTTTTCTTTTCAGGCAATCGCATTTGGACGTAGGCTATCCTCGATTTGGCACAATATCATTATCCAAACCCTCCGCTTTTCTCATCCAGCCTCCACCAGCGACCTTTCGCGAGTCGTCGGGCCCTCGGTCCATGTGTCCTATGCTATGCTTGCCACGACGTAGTCTCCACTCAAGTCCTCGTCCGCTCCAAGTGCAGTGGTTCTGCGACATACGTGACGGGTCTTCTTCTACATTTATTTTTGTGTAATAAGAGACAAAAGAGCGTACTGATTGAATGATGCTAAATGATACCATCAAAATTAATTAAGGAGAGCCATGCTTCGGCGCGAATTTGGAAATTGGGAATGGATGCCATGGTATCACAGAAAATTAGCGTGAAACGAACTGAGAACTGATTACCCCTTCCCATATTTCTTGTTGTTCCTTCAAAGTTGCGAACGTTCATAAGTGGCATTACTTACCAACGCCTAACAGCCTCTTGGTAGTTTATTGACTCCTAGTACACTCCTCAAGGGTTTAAGCCTACCTTACCGGACCGAAGTGCAAATCGAACAGCTTCTTGGTAGTTTATGGGACTCCTAGTACACTCCTCATGGGTTTTTAACCAACCTCACCGACCCGTGGTGCAACCCGAACAGCCTCTTGGTAGTTTATGGACTCCTAGTAGACTACTCATGGGTTTAAGCCAACCTCACTGACCCGTGGTGCAAGCCGAACAGCCTCTTGGTAGTTTATGTAGACTCTTACTAGAAGATATGGTGACCATTACAGGATGACGCGGTATCAGCGCTAGTGGACGAGCTATGCGGAGGCGCGGTGTCTGCAGCCCTCGACTTCCTGGAGAAGGAACTAAGGCGATTGAAGGAAGAGAGACGGCAACACGCGTATATACTCATCGCATGTGAGTGATTTTATATATATATATACTAGCTTTTGCCCGCGGCTTCCCTTGCGTTAAGTATAATTTTTAATCACCTGTTTTATCCCCTTAGGGGTGAAAATTTTCAAAATCATTTCAATTCCTCCCAACAAAGCGTATTGGGGGCGCTTGATGGATTCCAGCCCAATTTCCTCATAGCCATGCTGTATGGATAGGCCTTACTATGACATTAAAGGCTAATTGAATGCATAAGAAATAAATAAATATCCACTGACATTCACACAGCGCCATCTAGCCCCAAGTTAAGCGTGAAGCCTATATTATGGGTACTAAACAACTGATAAATGTACTTATATATTTTTTTTTGTAAATACATAGATATTAAACAAAGAAAACACCCAGACCATTACAAACAGACATGTTCATGCACACAAATGTTTGTACTGACCGGGGATTGAACCCTTGGTGTTGTAGTCGACATCTCAACCGCATCACTAAATGGGTCGTCAAAACACGAGTATATTCCTATTATGCGAATGAATCAGTTCACATTGGAATGTTCCAGTAAGAGAAAAAGCGATGAGAGAAGCGGCAGAAGCTGGCAGACGGCAGAAAGAAGAACATAGGAGGAGGGAGCACGACGAGATGTTCAAGCAGGTATTTTCTCTCTCTCTCTTCAACCTATCGCAGTCTACTTACTGTGTGAGGTATAGTAGCCCTGATTTCGCAATGTCCTGATCCGCTTACTTCATCTAGCTTCCACCAGCGAACACTCAAAATTGGCCAGTCCATGAAGGCGTCCTACGCTACGCTTGCCGAGACGCGGTCTCGTCTGCTCCAACGGCCATCGGTTCTGCGACATACGTCAACCACTGCCACTTCAACTTGCAAATCTGGCGAGCCTAACTTGAGAATCTATTGTTTAATGTCTCAACAGACAAGGTTATAGAAGAGGCTCCCGCCTTGGGGCCGCGGTTCAAGTTAATTGCGGTCCGAGTAGGCAGAAGCCTGTATATAAAGGTGGTGTACGCAGGTGCTAGGCGTGACCCAGGAAACGGTGGACGCGTACCTCCACGAGGTGGTCGCCCAAGGTGTGGAGCTGGTGGCCGAGGAAGAAGCGGTGAGGATGGTGACCGCGCGCGCTGACAGGCTTGACCAGGATCTCGGGGAACAGGCATCAATGTGAGTACCAAATGTCAGCAGAATAAACTATTATGGCCATAGATTCAAAAACTGAGAGATTGAAGCTTTGGCGTGGAATGGTTCCTTTTACGAGTCCCTTTGTCCCCTTTGATGAGAGGCTTGTTCCCCTTGGCGATGAGTTGTCCTGGCCAATCTGAAAGTCTTTCAATAGGCTTCGAGCTTTGAGAAGTCGGATCAGGGACAATTTAGCCAGATGGGGGTCTTGATTTAGATTGTCTTTGTGAAGGGGGCCCAAACGATAGTTCAACTTACGTCGTGTCCTGCTTGCCCAAGTAGCTGTTCTCAGCAGGATTTAACGGTTGCCGACAATATTGTCACTTTTGGGCTTCTACGGTTTCATTTTGTTTTTTTCTATCGATACGCTAAGAAGGACCAGAATAAACTAAAACTCAACATTTTCTTTATTTTTTTATATAGTTTAAAGGTTGATCAGTACGCTCATCATTATCATCAGCCTATAAGAACCTACTGTAGGGCACAGGCCTTCCCGTTCACCACATTTATGGGAAGATTAGTTTGTAACCCAGCACGCGGGCTCAATGCGGCTTGGTGTGTGTTAACGACTACCATCCTAAGGTTGTAGCCGGCACCGACGGCTTCACGTGACAAACGAACGCACGGAATCACTATCTAACTCTATTCAAGTGAAGAGTTCAATAGGGCCAACCACCAAGGGCCACTTTCTAACTGCCCTTGGTGGTTGAGTGGGCCTTAGCATGAGCGTAGCCAGTCTGGGGCTCAGGGTGGGTCAACAGTGAACCTACCGCCCCCCCCTTTCCCCGGTATTTTTTTGTTTAAATATATTAAATCAAGGTGGGACAAGCGCCCCAGTTTGACCCAGTGTGGCTACGCCCATTGGCCTAAGACTCATCGACGGATCCAGGGGGAGGGTCGTGGGGGTCATGACCCCCTGACCTATTTTAAGTACTGTACTAACGTACATTAACAAAATACCTTATAATCTTAACTTGAGTACTGCTATGGGACCCCCGCCTAGCGCCAACCTTAGAGCCGCCCTTGCTTAGACTGTCACAGGATACTAAGGTAAAACATAACTTGGACTCTCCCAGGTCTACAGCGGAACAGAACGAGCTGGTCGCGGAGCTGGTGCAGCAGTTCCTACTTCCAGAGGTCCACAAGACGGCGGCGCGGCACCGCATCGCGGCTACACAGCGGGCCAGGTTGGACGCAGCGAGGAGTTGTATATTCGGATTGCTCGATGATGCTGAGATTAAAGAAGGTGATTGATGTGGTAGCATGGAAAAATAATATATAAATATCTACTGACATACACACCTAAACATTTAGTCCTAAACTAAGCATTAAGCCTGTAATATCAATCAACAGACAAGAACAACAACAGACAAGTTCTGGAGTGGAGACCGCGTCTTGGCAAGCGTATCGTAGGACGCCCTCCGGCCCGATGGACCGACGACTTGCGAAAGGTCCTTGGTGGAGGCTGGATGAGGAAAGCGGAGGACAGGGATATATCTGACGCAAAATGGGGGAGAGACCTATGTCCAGCAGTGGACTGCGATAGGTTGAATAGATAGATCATTCAATGAATCGTTTATTGCTGTTCCACAATGTTTATAAGTTGACAATTTATTATGTAGGTTCATTATGGATCCTGTCGGGTACAGCATCTTGGGAGAGATAATATGGGTACTATACAACGCAATACCATACTAATATTCTTTTTTGTTGTAAATACATACCTATTTTACATAGAAATCACTTAATTAATTAGAAATCACTTAAATTAACCGCACGCACGCCCGCACGCACGCACGCACGCACGCACGCACGCACGCACGCACGCACGCACGCACGCACGCACGCACGCACGCACGCACGCCGCACGCACGCCTGCACGCACACGCACGCACGCCCGCACGCACGCCCGCACGCACGCACGCACGCACGCACGCACTTCGCACGCACGCACGCACGCACGCACGCACGCACGTTCGCACGCACGCACGCACGTTCGCACGCACGCACGCACTTCGCACGCACGCACGCACACACACCACACACACACACACACACACACACACACACACACACACACACACACACACAAACACACACACACACACACACGCGCGCGCTCGCTCATACACACACATACCTATGATACACACCCATACACACATACCCAGGTTCGACTGAAATAACAATGCCAGTTGTAATTAATATAACTTCATTCTATCCCAAAACACATTCTGCAGTAAAACATACATCTTAATTTACCCCATAACTTTGTCAATAGCAATAAGTATGTTCTTTCTAGAGTCATATAAACGAATTGTTATTATTTATGTCCACCAGCATTCTGCACGGAATGCGGCTGCCCCCTGGACGAGAATTGCAGGTGTACGGTGTGCCCTCTGGACCAGAAGCCAGTGGAGACCGTCTACCGGGAAGACCGGCGGTGGATACATACCAGATGTAAATGCTCATGTTCATATACTACCAGATTACTAATTGAGAACGTTGTTATAATGAAGTGTATGTAGACAACCTCCCTGATGGGAATTGGCAAATAACAAAGAAGATTTGATCGATATAGTTGGATTTATTTGCAGCTCAATTACACAGTACAAAATTCACAGGTTGACATTAGAGCGAACGGAAACAGGATGTGTCAGAAAGAATGAATGTATTACTGCATAGACAATATGGCCACACACCGAGTTACGAGTATTTAAGCCACTTAGATTATTTATTACATTGTTTGGTTTATACCAGTTCCAACACCTGCCCTTAAACTAAACAATCCGTAATCCAAGATTCTTTACACAATTAAAATGTTTATCTTTACTCAAACATTTTGTCAAAACATCTGCTGGCATATTTTCAGTAGATAAGTATTCTAACATTACAATTTTATCTTTAAGAATTTGTCTTACAAAATGATGTCTTATATCTATGTGTTTACTACGGCTATGGTTAACATAATTGTTGCAAATATTTTGCGCTGATTGACTATCATTAAATAAAGTTACTGATAAATGTTTACCTAAACATTCAAAAAGAAAACTTCGAAGAAATTTAGCTTCCTTTGCTCCTTCACACAATGCCATATACTCAGCTTCTGTGCTGGATAGTGCCACAGTTCTTTGTTTTCGGCTTTCCCATGACACGGCTGAATTTCCTAATTTAAACACATAACCAGTATACGAGCGACGGTCTAGCTGATTAGACGCCCAGTCTGCATCTACATATCCTGTAACACTTAATGAGGATTTTTCATACACTATGTTATAATTAATAGTTCCCTTTAAATATCGCAATACACGTTTGGCTGCTTTCCAGTGTGTATCAGAATGACAATTATTAAATTGACTGAGTAAGCTTGCTGCATGCATAATATCTGGCCTTGTACAAACAGCTATGTACATTATACATCCCACTAGACTTCTATACTTGGAATCTTTATCCGTTTGGTCTCCTTTCTCAAGTTTAATGCCACATTCCAGAGGTGTATTAACAGGCTTACTATCGGTCATATTAAATTGATTTAATACTTTCTGTATATAGTTTTTCTGATCCAATGTAATTTGATTTTGTCCTTGATTTAATCTCATTCCTAATATATGAGTAGCTCTTCCAAGATCTTTCATTTCAAACGTTTTCATCAGTTTCTCCTTGAATGCTTTCTTCTCTGGTGTATCTTTACTTATAAGCAAAATGTCATCGACATACAATGCTAATATAAAAAGATTTCCTGAGTTGTCTTCTTTAATGTATACACAAGGCTCACTGAGTGTCTTTCTAAACTGAAGATCTGTCAAAACATTATCGATCTTGTCATACCATGCCTTTGAGGCTTGCTTAAGCCCATATATAGCTTTATGAAGTTTAAATACATGGTCTTCTTTACCATTAATTTTATATCCATTTGGCTGCTCCATGTAAACCGTCTCGTGTAGATCACCGTTTAAGAAAGCTGTCTTCACATCCATGTGATCAATATGTAAATTCAGATTTACTGCCAGGGCAATTAATGTACGTATAGTAGAATACCGTACCACAGGTGAATAGGTTTCCTTGTAGTCTATCCCATATTCCTGGGTATAGCCCCTTGCTACAAGTCGCGCTTTATACCGAAGTAACTGGCCTTCTGGTCCTAGCACCTTCTTGAATACCCACTTGCAGCGCACAGCTTTCTTCCCTTCAGGCAGTAATGTCAAACTCCAAGCCTTATTCTTTTCAAAAGATTTATATTCATCTCTAATAGCTTCTCTCCAGTGTTCCTGTTCAGCTCCTGATAGTGCTTCCTCAATTGTCTGTGGTACTCCATCATGACTTGTTGCAGTCATTGCAATTACAGCATTCACACTTTCATCAATATCTTCATAATAACTAGATTCTTGATCTTGAGTCATGTTTGGATTCCATGTGACATCATTGGGATCATCCACAGAGCTGGAGTTACTAAAAGTTGAATTAGATGAGATAGAATCAGATAACTCTATAGCAGGTAAGGGATTAACATTATTATCATCATTTCTCCTCTCAACATTTTCTATTTCATTATTAAAAATTGTTTGACAATCAGTAATTGTATTTTCCTGATTCCCTTTTAAGTCTTTATACATCATTCCTTCTAAGAAGCACACATCTCTAGATTTAATACATTTGGAAGGATTTAGAGGATCAATTAATCTATATCCTTTTGACTCATTACAGTATCCTACAAATATATATTGTTTACTTTTTGCATCTAATTTCTTACGCCTCTCATCAGGGATCTTTGCATAAGCTACACAGCCAAATATTCTTAACATCGACAAATCAACTTTACAACCAGACCATTTTTCTTCAGGTGTGGTTCCTCTTACCGCTTTGCTTGGTGATTTGTTTTTGATAAAGATTGCAGTATTCAAAGCCTCAGCCCAGAATCTTTGGTCCATTCCTGCATCTTGCAGCATACATCGTCCGGCCTCCACAATAGTGCGATTTGCCCTCTCGGCTACTCCATTTTGTTGTGGAGAGTAGGCCACAGTTGTCTGATGCATGATGCCATGCTCTTGAAGGAATGTCTGAAAATGTTTATTGACATATTCACAACCATTGTCAGTTCTAATCATCTTTATTTTACAATTAGTTTGTTTTTCTGCAAAATTTTTAAAGATCTTGAATACAGACAGAACTTCATCTTTAGTTTTAATAAAATAACCAAATGTCATCCTAGTGTAGTCATCTATAAATGTTAATAGATACTTGGCACCACTAAATGAGGAAAATGACATAGGCCCACATAAATCCGAATGTATGAGGGCTAATTTCTCAGTAGCTCGACTAAAGGATTGTTTCGGAAAAGGTATTCTGCTATGCTTCCCTTTAATACATGCTACACAGGGAGTATGTTTACTATTAGTGTAATTAATTCCATTTGCCATACCTTGTTTCAGTAAATTCATACTTCGTCTGTTCAGGTGTCCGAGTCTTCGATGCCAAATCTCCTGTGAAAGATTCACTTCACATGAGTTCACAGCTTCTGCATGTTTCTCATCCATGGATTGGATCTGTGGCTCCACTAAAGCCACCATTTCACATGTCGTAGCTACCTCGTGAACATTTCTTGATTGTTGACTCACCGTGTCCAGCTCATAGACACCATTCACCTTTGTAGCACTAGCAACTGACATATTTCCATAATAAATATTACATTTTTCATTATCAAAATGAACTTCAAGTCCCTTAGAAGTCATTTTGCCTACAGAAATAAGGTTTGTTGACAATCCCGGCACAAAAATAACCTCATTTAATTTTGTAATTTGAGTTTGTCCCTTCAACAATAATTCCACCTCACCATGTCCTTCACTATACATTTTCTCATTATTTGCCACTGTAACTAACCGCGGAGTTTCTACAACATAGTTTTTCAGCATATTTTTGTTGTTTGTCATATGACAAGTAGCGCCGGAGTCGATATACCAGGCATTTGAGTCAATGTTCACAGCCAGTGCTGTCAACAACGTTCCGTTCCACGCTTTTTCACACTTTTCACTCCGTTTAATAATATTTTTATTGTTCATTTTTGTTGGACAGTTCTTGGCAAAATGATTCGGTTTCTTACAGATAAAGCACTTGAATTTTGAATATTTGTTGACACCTTTTGTAGACCGGTTTGTAAACATCGCACCTTCTTCGTTCTTTTCAATATCTCTACGTAAATTTTCTTGTAATAATTTACTCTTCACTGTTTCGCTGCACAATTTAATGTTTGAATTTTCTAAAGCCATGATAAGCGGATCATAGTCTGGCGGTAAGCCGCTTAGCATTAATACTGACAGAAAATCATCTTCCAATGGGGAGTTTATGTCTCGTAATTGTTGATCTAAGTCAGTGATCTTCAAGATATAAGCTTCCATGTCACTAAATTGTTCCAATTTTAATCCAAACAACGTACGTAAAAGTCCAAGACGACGACACAGGCCCCTGTCTTCAAAGGCTGTTTGGAGGTTGCTCCAAGCCTCATAACCAGTGGCAGCATTTCTAACGTGGGAAAAAGACGAGGGTTGAACCATCAAACATATCTTTGCAAGTGCCCGTAATTGTTTGCGGTTGTCGATGACCTTGGGAACACCCGGTGCAGATTCTTCGATACAATCCCATAAATCTTCATGGACTAAGTACATCCGCATTAAAAACTTCCAGTTTCCATAGTTAGATATGCCACTTAGCTTCTCAAAATTAATTGTTATTCCGGAACTCGTTGCTGTTGTAGATGAAGGCGCCGGTACCGGTATTACGTTGTTACGCGGCATTTCGTCTTTCTTGCATTTACGACTTTCTATTTACGCACACTTAATCTTCGCGTAGACTGGGCCCATAACCTGATGGGAATTGGCAAATAACAAAGAAGATTTGATCGATATAGTTGGATTTATTTGCAGCTCAATTACACAGTACAAAATTCACAGGTTGACATTAGAGCGAACGGAAACAGGATGTGTCAGAAAGAATGAATGTATTACTGCATAGACAATATGGCCACACACCGAGTTACGAGTATTTAAGCCACTTAGATTATTTATTACATTGTTTGGTTTATACCAGTTTCCACACTCCCTCACACATAGGCGTAAGTTAGTATATAAGCGTAGTTGTAAGTCATTTGAGATAGACATTATATTCGGAGTGCACTCAATATATTAGTTTTATTCAGTCTTCCGGTCCCCACATTGCAGTGTTGCCTATAACGTCCACAGTCCACTGCAATATCATTGATAAAAATAATAATTTTCAATTAAATATTGGTAGTGGTAAATATATGTACGTTATCCGACGCTCTTACGGTGAAGGAAAACATCGTGTGGAAACCTTCACACGCGAAGAGATTCGAAGGTTGTGTGTGAAGTCGTCCAATTCGCACTGGGCCCGCGTGGACGACTAAGGCCCAATCACCGTATACGGGTAGGCTCGTGCCCCTCGGTGGGGACGTTTAATGAGCTGATGATGATTGGGTGAGTCGCGGCGCGCGGTGTGGTAGATATGGTTGCTATTTTACACGATTGTCTCTTAAATCCACTAGCCGCTACGTAATCGCGATATGTAGGCCATATTACGTTCATTACCGAACATTGGCATCCCTCATAAATCCAACAGTTGGATGCTTTTAGCATCCAACGGTTCCCGCGACCTTTAGGACCGCTGTAAATTTGGTGCATTCAATGAAAATTTTCTTCCTTTTTAAATATTTATCTAGATGGCGACCAATACACAGAATACATAATATATCTTTATTCTTACAGCTCGCCCACATCCTCCAGAGAAGAGTTTGAGTGAACGTTTCCCCCCTTACGTGGACATACGTCGAATGCTAGACGCTATGGTGGATGATGGTAAGTCGATGAAGAAAGTATATCGAAGTAGGAATAGGAACCCTATGAGTTGAAGTTGATTGATTTTGAGATGTTATTATACACCACAAGCCAACTCACCGGCCCGTGTGCAAAGCCGAGCAGCCTCTTGGTAAGTTATGGACTCCAGTCACTTCTCAAGGGTTAAGCCAACCACAACGGCCTGTGCCATCCTAAACAGCCACCTTGGTAGTTTATAGACTCCTAGTACACTCCTCAAGGCTTTAATCCAATGTCACGCCTGTAGGCCATCCTAAACAGCCACTTGGTAGTTTATGGACTCCTAGTAAACTCCCCAAGGGTTGAAGCCAACCTCACCGGCCTGTGGTGCATCCTGCCGAACAGCCTCTTGGTAGTTTATGGACTCCTAGTACACTTCTCCAGAGTTAAAGATAACCTAGCCGGCCTGAAAGAGACAAATGGAAGCATGGGTAGGAGGAAGGGGGAGTATGATCCTCCGTTAAGCTCACTCACTCGAAGAAAACAATATAACAAAGTGACACTCCAATTTCATTATAAGTAATATTGTAATAGAAGATGACAGTTCGTCCGTATTTTTTTATAACATCCATGCCTCAGCCATAAGACTATTCTCTCTATGGAATACAAACGTGTCAAAGCATAGCACTCAACATTTCATCTTGCGCATTGCGAACGAGGAAAGCACCCAGCATACATAAGACTAACGAATCTTGGCATTATTCGACATTTGGCATTTGGTGTTGCGGTTGAGAGGTCGGCTGCAACACCAAGGGTTCCGGGTTCGATCCCCGGGCATTACAAACATTTGTGTGCATGAACATGTCTGTTTGTAATGGTCTGGGTGTTTTCTATGTATAATATGTATGTATTTACAAAAAAAAAATGTATATAAGTATGTTTATCCGTTGTTTAGTACCTACAATACAGGGTTTACGCTTAACTTGGGGCTAGATGGCGGTGTGTGAATATCAGTGGATATTTATTTATTATTATTATTTATTCAGCTGCCCACACCTATAAATACCATACAGCATGACACCATGGAAATAACTGAAATAAACCAATCTTGCTACTACATCTGTCAAGAGCCTTATCTTCCTTACAATATAAGCTGCCGAGCTAAGTCTACCAGCCAGGGATTAAATGTGAG
The DNA here is from genome assembly GCA_019425675.1 of Leucinodes orbonalis. NCBI lineage: Eukaryota > Metazoa > Arthropoda > Insecta > Lepidoptera > Crambidae > Leucinodes > Leucinodes orbonalis. The sequence goes on from PQWD01005737.1 coordinate 16,286, forward strand.
GCCCCCATTGTAGCTTTGAATCTTAAGTTACACCTAGAAATGGAGTTTGGAAATATACAGTTTTCGTATTACACGTGTCCCAGCGGTATTGGGGTCCCGCTCAAGGCGTGAGGAAGAATCGAGCGTCCGCCGAGAAATGGCGCGCGGCGTTCGGGAGAACACCGAATGTGGCTTTAGATGCAGTGAGTTGGTTAACGAGGTAAGTCCCATCATCAGCTAAACTGCTTAGATGAACAATCAACTATTAAAATGTACAATCACGAAGGAATATAAACCAAAAGTCCGAGCGCACGACACATGCGTAGAACAAATGTTATATTCATGCTATAATTTTTGTGCGCAGTAGTTTTCTCCCACTTAGGCACCTAGGAAGACCAGTCAAGGCGCCTTGTGTTGCCTCGACATATGCTGAGTACGTGCCTTTTCAGTGAAACAATTTTTTTATGTAAAAGTATGAAAGGTTTTTTATGTTTCTTACAATAACAAATTATTGTATATGTTTTCACTGAATAAATATTTACTTTCTTACATTAAAATTTTGACCTGCAGGCGCCATTTAAAGAGCACAAAATCTAAGGACGAGCAAACTATAATGTCACTATGACATGTAGCGAGCGACGTGATTATGTATGAAAATTTTGCTCAATAGACGAATTGGCATCATTTTGTCGCGGAATCTTTTTGACTGTAATTGTGCGTCTAGTTAGTTACCACCTTAGAACCCCATTACATAGATCCCTCTCTCTCAAGGGCGGATCAGGTTAGCGCCAGGAGGGGTCACATAGTAGTGTCAAGTTAAAAACTTACAAGGTGTTTTGTTAATGAACGTTAGTAGGTACTTAAAAATAGCTCAGGGGGTGTCATGACCCCATGACCCTCCACTGGATCCGCCGTTATCTTTCTCTCGTCCATCGCAGTCCATTCTGGACTTTTGGTCTACCTCATTTGCACAGATATCCGCCGCTTTCCTTATACCGGTTCCATCAGTGTTTAAGCCGTCTCAAGTAGTCGGCGTCGTACGCATGCCAAGACGCGGTCTCCACTCCCAGAACTCGTCTGCATTTTATAAATTTCCAATGGTTTGGTTCAAATTTCCTTCTGTGTTCCAGTGTTTAATCGGGCTACTGGTGCTTATTTGCCTCCCCAAGACACGTACACCACACTTCATGATGCGAGTGGTGGAGGACGCTATGGGTCCGGTCGGTGCCTTTCGAGAAGCACGACGTTTGTAAGTATTCAGTATATATATTTATATATTAAATAATAAATTTCTCTCACTAAGGTATTTTTTTTAACTCTAAAATTAACAATAGACATAGTTAATCTTATCCTAGAAGTGAGAGACTGGAGTCCAAAATATAGGGTTTAGTAAACAGTTTTAACAGGACACTAGACAGATCATTTATTTATTGCATAACTTAAGCATCAATATTTAAAGCTAAAAGCGATCATATGGATCCCGCTGGGCACGAAATAATTGCGTACAAAGAAGTAGCTTTTATAAGTATAATGGTTTTTATTATTAAAAATATACGCATCCGGCCCGTGGTGCATCCTGAACAGCCTCTTGGTAATTTATGAACTCCTAGTGCACTCATCCAAGGGTTTTACCCTGACCTCCCCGGCCCGTGGTGCATCCTGAACAGCCTCTTGTAGTTAATGGACTCCTAGTCACACCCTCAAGGGCTAAAACCAACCTCACCGGCCCGTGGTGAATCCTGAACAGTCTCTTGGTAGTTTATGTACTCCTAGTACTCTCCTCGAGTGTTTAAGCCAACCATACCGGCTCGTGGAGCATTGTTGAAAGCCTCTTGGTAGTTTATAGACTCCTAGTACACTCCTCAAGGGTTTAAGCCAACCTCACCGGATCCTGCCGAACAGCCTCTTGGTAGGTTATGGACTCCTAGTACACTCCTCAAGTTCATTGTATGTAAAAAAAAAACAATTTAAATTAAATCAGGTTGCAAGGACTTACCGTCAGCCATTAGGCAGAGGGAAGAGGAAGCGGCAGCCATGTTGGATCCGACCTGCAGATGCGTGGAACGGGATGAAACGAAGAGCAAGGTGCAATTTGGGCTTAGTAAGTGTTGTTTAATTCATTATTAAATAGTCATGAACTATTAATAGAGTCGACGGTGGCTCATTGATGAGGAAAACACATTGGTACCTACGTGGCGGGATTTGAACCTGCACCCTCCAGATCTGACTGCCAGTCCATACAAAAGAGCACCGACGCTCCGATATCCCATATATAATTAGTAACTTGTGATATATAAAAAATTTATTGATTGATAAATATCATCTTCATAGCACTCAAGAGTCCGAAGATGCTATGCGCTGCCCTCCGAGTTGAGGATGCTAGAAAAGAATGAGAAGGTGCAAGTGCGACACCAATCCTTCACCAAGTCCTACAGGTGAGATTAAATAACACAGTGAGATAATTGATAATTAGATGGTAGATCTCGGTACTGACTCGTCTAGGTAGGTTCCACCGCAGTTAGTGGCATGCACAAAGATTATAAGTAGGGTATGCAAAGTGAGTATATACTTATTGCAAAAACAATAAATAATTTACTTTTTTGGCAATTTGATAATATGTGGAAATCATTTAATATGTTTTTTTTTTATTTTATAAGTGTACAGGACGGTCTGGACGCTCACCTGATGTAGTGTACGCCAACCATGACAAGACTGATAGACAGTTATCATCCTCCATCAATGCCGCACTGCGGCCCGACACCCGAGACAACAGATGTTAGGTCTCTCATACCCGGTAATTTCACTAGCTACAGTGCCCTCATCCCGAAACGCAAAAGTGCATACACATCCATAACATCCTTTGATGTTGGCGATTTTACGGGTTGTGTGGAACGCATGGGGTATGCATTGCTTATTTGCATATATATGGAGTGCACGTCATTAACTGCAGTGCCAGATATCGTCCAACTTTTCTGACTGATGCAGGCAAAGTGTTCCAAATATTCTTGAGGAAACGTTTTTTCCGACAGAGGGATTTCGTGATGACTTCAACCTGGACTTGGCTGAAGCAACGTCGACTGAAGCGTCAGCACCTGATGACGAACTGCCTGCCAAAAGAGATGTGGACTGACAGAAGATCAACTGTTCACGTCAAAATTATATTTGCGTAACTTATTATCTGTGGTAATGAAGACGCTCTGTGACGTAACGTTTTTATACTCTGTTTAGCACCTCAAAAAGAGTCCGCGGCAAAATTCTGCCCATCGCGACTTTTGGGCAGAATTGTCATTCATAAACACGTCGCTCACTACATGCCATAGTAGTATGCTCGTGCTTTTGATTTTGTATCCTTTTAATGACGTGATAAGGTCAAAATTTTAATGAATAATTTTATGTCATAAATATATCAATAGATATTTCTTCGTGATTGTGCATCTATTTAGTTAATTTTTTATCCATGCTTTGGTCCAACCATTTATTTTCTTTTTAACAGTTTGAGATTTTTCGTAAAAATGACCTTACCTATTTGATTTTGAAATACTAGAACATTCTAGAACAACTTTGAATCAATAAATTCATCTATAGACGTTTTGTTATATAAATAAATTGTAATAAATAGTATTAATATTTTATCTGTATTATTCATATTCCCAATTACCTAGTTTGTTATTTAAATAGGTGCGTATGCATGTGGTTTTTTCCTACTTTCAATATGCTTTATGTATCTAAAGGATTCAATGGGAAGATAATAATAACATGCTTTCGAGTTTTTTTTTATCTTCTATACTGCCTATAGACATTTGACCGCATCTCACCTGATGGCAAGTCATGATGCGGCCGAGGATGGATCATGCCTGCCTAGAACTTTGCCTTTAAGACGGCCAGGTTGTAATTATATTAATCAGTAATTATTTTAATAAATTAGAGTTTCAGATTTTAATTAAATTAAGTCAACGTCCCCGATTGACTTTGGGACCAAAAGATATTTTTTTTTAATATTGTGACTACAGAGCGTCGGTGGCTCCTTGGTGAGGACTGTTGCATTCCGACTTGGAGAGTGCAAATTCAAAACACGCCACGTACCAATGTCTTTTTCGAATTTTCAAATGATATGTACCACACAGATTTCCCATACAGGAGATGGGGCAAGCCGCGTTTTTAAGTGCGACAAATGTAAGCTCAACGAGCATACACTGGCTGCCAGTTACGCTCTGTGAGACGAGTCAAGACGCACGAATATTAGAAGAAATAACCGTTTTTTTTGCCAAAATGCCATCCGTGCAATTGTACATGCATCATCGCAATGAATCAGTAAATTTACCAAAGAAATATAATAACTTTTCAAAGGTAAGAACCGAAAAGAAATTGCGACACTGGGACTGCCTATAAACTTGACGGCTTGTCCAGTCTAATTGTATATTCGGATGTCTGTGTATGTACGTTTATCCGACGCTCTTACGGTGAAATAAAATATCGTGAGGAAACCTGCGCACGCCTGCGAAGAGATTCAAAGATATTATATAGATATTGATAAGTAATGGTTTTTATGAAGTTTATTGAGGTGATTTAAATAGAATATTGACGGGTGCCAACTATTCTACTTAAGAGAAGCGTGTTGGACTTATAGTTATAGTTAAATATTGTAAATTGTCAAAAATCATTGTCTCTCCAAATATGATATTAAGTTATTATTCAATTACTTAAGCCTTATAAAAAATTAAAATACTTCAATCTTTATTGACATTTATACAAGTGCAGTAGACGCTGCTTATTCAAGAATCCGGTATTTGAATCTTCAGATAAAAACCGAAGTTATACCTACCTTTTTTATCTATGTTTTCAGAAAGTACATTGTTTTACAGCTTAACCGCTCAATTATGTATTATTATAATATAAGCTGTCATTTAAAACATCTGACAAAATTAAAAATGGCGGATATTTTTTTTAATAATCTTACTGAATGACTAAACGATCATGCTTTTACATTACCAGTAAGTTTGTAAAAATAATCGATATGAAATAAATTTCTTCAGTTTTTTACCAGCAAAGTTGTTACCCACTTTCGAACCTGCCTACCTAGTACGTACGTACGTAATAATAGCTATCATGTATCTCATTTCCACACCGTATTGACATAGATCATTAAAAACCTAAAAGAGATTGCTTGATATTTTTCTCCCTCTCCCACATATTTTCCATAGATCATGTTTCCAATATTTATTTATAGGTTATACAAATTGAAATACGCTGTCGAATAACATAAACCAATAGATATTTTATCGCATTCATTCAATTCCGACTTAAAAATAACTAACATTTATAATTACAACATAGTGACATATAATTGTGCATTTTCGCGCGTTAATTCGTCGCCATTTTGTTTACTTAAACGTCCATTGACTCCCACTTTATCACTTATTACCTTACAATAAACTTACTAGGTGCACAATCACAAAGAAACGTCAACTAAAAAATGTCCGAGCCGCACTACACATAACTTATTTTTATGTTTATAACATAAAATTATTTATTTAAATGTTGACCTTAACGCGTTATTGAAAGGGTACAAAGTCAAAAGCACGAGCTCACTACTATGTCATTATGACATGTAGTGAGCGACGTGATTATGAATGTCAATTCTGCCCGACTGACGCGATGACTGATTTTGCCGTGGACACTTTTTGAGTGAGATTGTGTGATTGTGTGATCTAGTTAATTTATTGGTATCTCAATGATATTCTGTATATATAAAGGTGGATACGCCACCCGTGCCTCAAAAACGAACCGCCAAAGAGAATACAGTTGTAGGCTCTTTGTTTACGTAAATGTACGCTCATTCGAAATATGTGTATGTGTGCTGTCTCTGCATTCAGAACACTTTTTTCAATTGTTTTGTGAACATATCACGAATCTATACTTTTTACATCATTGGTTTATCTAAGCTTAATACAAAAACATACAGGCGTGTATGTGTTAGCTTTTTCGTAAAAGTGCTAAAAGGGGGACGGCAGCCAGAATTGGTAGGGGGGAAAGCATCATTCCACTATTGCAGGCGTCCGCATCGTTGCAGCTTTGTAGGCAGCCGTGGACGTATCTGTAATTGAAGCTAAGGTTATCTTAAAATCATCGTAGTCGGCCTATAATAGAATTTATATGTACGTTATCCGACGCTCTTACGGTGAAGGAAAACATCGTGAGGAAACCTGCGAACGCCTGCAAAGAGATTTAAAGGTTGTGCGTGAAGTCGTCCAATCCGCACTGGGTCCGCGTGGACGACTAAGGCCTAAACACCCAATACGGATAGGCTCGTGCCCCTCGGTGGGGACGTTAATGAGCTGATGATGATGAGTTACTAAGAAACAGATGTACTTTCTAATCGCATATTCATCGCGAAGGACAAACAGCCTCGCAAAGACCTGGTAAAACTGCCTCTGCACTTACCTGTCATTGTAGTAAAACCTGCCGCAGTGGGACATCCTGATTATCTCCGTGTCAGTGGTTGCTGTTCCCGAGTCCAGGCCGCAGCCTCTCACCGTAATCGTCTCACCCGTGTCGTCTGGAGAGGAATCATCATAGTCATTATTATATCATCATCAGTCCTCAGCCATTTCCTATAGCCGTATGTTTTACTAGGTGGTAGACCAGGTGCTGAGTCATCTAGGCAGATAGCACCGCCAGATATCGTCCAGTGAAATAAGAGTGCTATGAACTTTTGTGTTTAGGGATGAGGGCACCGTAGCTAGTGAAGTTACCGGGTATAAGAGACCTAACATCTGTTGTCTCGGATGTTGGGCGCAGTGCGGCATTGATGGAGTAATAACTGTGTATCAATTGTTAGTCTCAATTAACGCTGCTCTGTCATGGCAAACGTATCACTTACCATCAGCTCATACACTAACTGCAGTGTATCCCGAAACATAAAAGTGCAAAACTTCTAATTCACAGGACGATTTGAACTGCAACTGCACTCTGTACCAAATCTACCCCTTATTTACTTACCGAACACCCCGGCAATCTTGATGCAAGATGTAGCAGGGAAGAGTCCGTCTCTTCCTTTCCTGCCGCCCATGCATGGAGACTCAAGCATTGCTAGCGAGTGGTTGTTGTGAAACGGGTCGTCACACGCCGGGAAGCGGCCGTCCATGGAGACGCACTTGAAGCAGTCGATGGCTTGCGCTGAAACAATTCCACGCTGTTTATGTGACCCTGGTAACTTGGTATCAGCTAGCAACGTCGGCTGTAAAATGTCTCTCTCGAGATTGTTACCCTGGAAGCTGTTTACAATATAGTCTAAAGGATCTATCGAAAGCTGGGAATCATCATCATTAGCTCACTAGACGTCCCCACTGAAGGACACGAGCCTACCCGTGGCGGATGTTAAGACCTTAGTCGTCCATGCGGGCCCAATGCGGATTGGCCGATTTCACGCAACTTTGAATCTCTTCGCAGGCGTGCGCAGGTTTCTCACGATGGTTTCCTTCACCACAAGCTGGGAATAACAGTGTACTATTTATGAAAGCTCGGTAACTGCTTTTTAATATGTTTAAGGATAAAGTCTAAAGGATGTGTAACGTCGAGGAGGGGCTATATAATAACTACACCCTATTAATGTGCCCATGGTAGCTTATTCATTGTTGGTCTCCTTCAATGCCGCTCTGTCATGGACAGGATACTTACTATCAGGTGAGCGTCCTGACCACCCTGTACACACAGTGACAAAAAAAAACATTGCCAACGAGGAGTGGTCGAGAAAATAACTCCAAGATCTCTGAGCACTGATTTAAAAAGTTTATAAATATGTCAGGGTAACGATCTCAGTCGAGTTCTGGAGTGGAGGCCGCGTCTTGGCAAGCGTAGCGTGGGACGTCCGAGCTGATGGACCGACAACTTGCGAAAGGCCGCTGGTGGAGGTTGGATGAGGAAAGCGGAGGACCGGTATATCTGACGCAAAATGGGGGAGACCTATGTCCAGCAGTGGACTGCGATAGGTCAAAGACAGAAGAGAGATCTCTTATCTGTTATTATGTTTAGCCCAAATTCCTTCTTAACGAAAGCAAGTGTGATAAATCACCAAAACCCAGCTTTAAATATACCTACCTACTGATATCCAAGACAAGAATAGCGCTGCAAGAGCTACGTAGCCAACGGCTGACGAAGTTGGTTCCATAGTAGGTTTATCTGAAAAAATACAAAAGCAATCACTGTGATAAGGCGTTTTTGAAAAATACATTACTCCTTAGTAATGTATTTTTCAAACTGTAACCGTTACTAGTTTAGGATAAATAAATAAATAATAAATTGTTTATTTCAGTTAAATACTTAAATCTAATGGCAATGTGGATTGGAGCCACCATTTAAGCAAATGGTGCCTGTGTCTGAACTCCGCTCTTTCTTAGCTTTAGCTTAAAAGTATTTACCCTTACTTTATATCAAGTTACATAATAAAACAGACGTAGAGAAGTGTGTGTGTCCGCGCACGTGTGTGGGTGTGTGAGCGTGAGCGTGCGTGTGTGTGTGTGTCTGTGGAGTTCAGGGCTACTGATTTAATGGCACCATGATACACACAATATTCTATGAATTGTGTAATTCTGTATATCTATTTGTATCTTTGTGTGAAAAACTGAAAAAAAATTCTAAATTTTTCCTTTAATTATCAGTTAAATTGAGTTAGAAAGGGATAGCGCTATATACGATAAATAGCGGCATCCCTTTCTAACTCTATTTAAGTAAAGACAAATGCTTGAGTCTCGTTCTAGAATGCTGGCCTTAATATGATGTATACGGGCTATGATGTGATAAGTTGATGAGAACAACTTTTCTTACGTGCAGTTTGTAAATTGAAAATAATATGTTAACTAGATACTGCAAGTTGTATATTGATTATTTATAATCTACATCCGTTAATCTATCAAAGTTCAACGCTGGATAGCATCATAGATGACTAAATATAAACAACCTATGAAATAATTATAAATTATGGATGTAAACTAAAATTATTTTAATTAGATTTATCAGATTCTCAATTTTTTAAGACCCATTTAGTGTAATAGTTGAGATGTCGGTGACTACACCAACGGTTTCGGTTTCGATCTCAGGGCAGTACAAACATCTGTGTGCATGATCATGTCTGTTTGTATTTGTCTGGATGTTTCTATGTATAATATGTATATATTTTACCCGCCACATTTTAATAATTTTTTTTGTGAGTCGTCTAGGAAAGTATGCCAGATATCGCCCCGTGAAATACCACTGTTTTTATTTTTTAATCTAGGCTATATTTTTGTGGACGCCATGGTCTCGATTTCACTAATATATTTGACATTACGACACTTATCCAAATGTATATAGGCATTCCCGTGCATATTTGGTGTTAATGGATCAAAATTATCATTGTATAGTAGAATGAATTATCTACAATCTACCATAAATTAACGAATGAGTGCAAAATGTGTGGTATTGAGAATAAAGATTTCAAATTTAGCGGAATTGTGGCCCAAGTCGTATCGGAGTTTAAATTTCAAGATGGCAACCCTAAAGCTGACAAGCTGCGATTGAAACAATCGTAAATATTTACCTTTACACCGCGATTGGTTTCTATTTTGGTTCGTGTTTACGAGTATCTTCTGCGTCGGTTTTGCGTAAACTATAAATGATTCGGTTTACATTTCATGATAGATTATACGAGTGAAAGATTATGTCTTAGATAAATAAACTAACTATGCACAATCTCACTGGGCAAGTGTCGGATTCGGTCGCGCCTCCAAGTTAGTTATGGTGTCCTGGTACTAACAAGTGTTAGTATACTAGCGGAGCCTTACATACACAATACACTAACCAGATGCAGAATCTTACTCAAAACGTGTCCGCGACAAAAGGCTGCCCAGTCAGTTAGGCAGAGGTTTCATACATAATCGCGTCGCTCGCTACATGTCATAGTGATATAGTAGTGTGCTCGTGCTTTTGATTTGTACTCTTTCTAGGACGCGATGAGGTCAAAATTTAAAGGAATAATTTTACGTTCTAAATATAACAATAAGTATAGGTACGTATGTGTTCTGGGGCTCCAAAATTTTTTGATTGACGTTTCTTCCTGATTGTGCATATAGTTCGTTTACTGTTGTTGGTCTTAAGGTAAAGGCTCAATGGGAAAACGGGTAATAATAATAATATAATAGTTGAAGAGCCGGCCGAATGAAAGTGCTATGGATCAAATACATGAACAATTTTTTGAATTTAGTCTGAGAAACCATAGAACTTAAGGTCGACACCACTGAAAACGCCTGTTCTTTTTCGCATGCAAAATTATGACCTTACTGCCGATGTTAATTCCAGACATTGTTATTATAACTCGATACATGAAAAAAAATAACAGGAAAGTATTTGATGAGTAGAATTGAGTTTACGAAGGTTGACAAACTCAAATCATTCACAAAAGTGAGTCGACCACAATCGAAGCTACGTTCTTTCATTGTGGTCGACTCACATTCGTGAATATCGGACTATATTAGTCGCTCGTTGGATAGGTGAACAAAAAATATTATCTCCATGCTTTGAACCTTTTACTGTCGAAGTTGTATATACAGGGTGTTTTGCGCATGGGCCAAAAACATTTTTTGGGAGGTTGGGAGGTCATGCTACTTTTCCAGGTTAGATGCAATGTTGCGTCGGTGGCTCAATGGTGTGGACTGTTGCCTCTCGATCGGGAGGGCGCAGGTTCAAATACCGCCACGCACCAATGTTTTCGAATTTTCGAAAACTTTTACAAACTAGGTAGATAGGTACTCAACCCCGGAAGACAAGGGCTCAGTAAAGGATTTTAAATGTATATTTTTTCATTAATTTTGGATTCTTATTAAATCTTCAAAAATTCACGCGAAGCCGGGAGTTGCCGCCTGTTTCATATATACCTAAGTCTAAGTAATGAAGACTTAATAAGAACTATTTTAAAGTAGAAACAAAATTACGTGCCCATTTTAAATTTGCTATAGTGAAACTCGTAACTCAAAATATTAATACTCTAATATTAAGTAAAACTAAAGAATAACATGATAATAATAAAAGCAATGCGTTTAATTTCGAAGCATTCATTTAGGCATTATCATAATATCTTCTATTGAATCGACCTTCACTTACTTACTTGTTTTATCCAAAATATAGCTAGTCGTAAAGTTTATCAAATCAATACACCACACATATTGGTTCAACTTTCTCACATATTATTTTGCTCATTTACTATTTAAGTATTTGAAAACCAGACATTAGTAAAACTAATATGGTTTTAAAAAAATACTTCTTATATTAAGCCTACTCGGATTGCTTACTTTACAAAAACACGTTACAGGGCTTTGGTGAAAATATCGACTGAATATTGCGCTAGTGTCTGAAAGCTGAGTTATAAGCTCTGTGTTGCCGTTCTTTCGAGCTTTCAATTCCCTTTGAATGGGGTAAAATTTTTAGCTTCTGATATCTATACAGCTTAATTTATTTAAAATGAAAACTAAAGTCGCTTACTTATAATGTTTGTAGCAGTAAAATACTTTATATTATATTTTTTTTATTCATAAAATTTAACACTGTAACATTCTTCGTAAACACATAGTTTATGTCAATTTGACAAATTGGTCGTGTTCCATGCTGTAAATATATTGTGAATTTTGACATTGCACCGCTATGCGATATTATTTATACCCCTAAATAAGAACCCAATTAACTCAAAAAATTAATTATTTTTTTCCTTATCCATTATTCTGAAATAGTCGCGCTTATCACTTGCATATCGCATATAGCTAGAAATACGACATACAATCTATAATAAGTACCTACATTTAATCGTCGATATCTACTCGTCTTATCATTACATGATAGTGATTGATACCTAATTAACGAAGATTATAGAAACCTTTTTTGTTCTATTCTTTACAAGGCTCGTTAGCTCAGCTGGTGAGAGCACCGACATGTCTCAACCAAACTTACAGTCGGAGGACGGGGGTTCAACTCCCTCACGAGTCAGACTTTTATAAACAATTTGATTAAATTTTATATAACATAGTTGGAAGGTAAAAATGCTTTAGACTGTTTTTCAAATAACGCATATCGCTTAAGCGAGATACTGTGACAAACCGGTACGGTAAAGCATACAATAATTTATTGATGTTTGTGAGCTGGTATTACTATACCTATAGAATAAAACAAAGTCCCATGTATCCCCATGTCCCTATGTGCGATTAAATCTTTAAAATTACACAACGGATTTTGATGCGTTTTTTTTTTCAATAAATGGAGTGATTCAAGAAAAAGGTTTATAATGTATAATAACATCCATTAAATAGTGGAAAACACTGGCATTTTTGAGGTTTCTAATGTGATGTCGTAAATAAGTTATTTTTTCCGTTTACATTGCAAGCGCAGGCGGAATCTTTTATCAAAATAATTTACTGAGTATTGTAAACAATAAAAAGGTCTACAGAAAACTCCGCGATGGTATATATTATCATATGGATATCCCACAATAACATATTGTTGTCATTTCCTTTTTACGACAAATAATGGCTAATTTTCAAATCGAATTTAAAGCAATACAGCATTAATCCTTATCCAGTTAATAAATTGTAGATTTAATAAATATCTATATGATCCTTTGCAGCATAATATTTTCAAAGATATTGCAGATTTAAAAATAGCGGTACGCGTGCCTATTACGAATATCACCATTGCACCCGTGCGAAGCATGGGCGGGTCGCTAGTAATAAATAAAATACAAAATGTTTCTCATCATATAATTAACAACGAATTATTTACAATTCACTTATGACATAATTTATTATAGAATCCATCTTATTTATAGCATGAAATCAAAGTACAAATCAGAGGAAACAAAAATATTAAGGTGTACCTACAATATGAAATACAAAAATTACATTGTTGATAAATATAATTCCTTATTTTTAGGCCTTTTCCTCTTGGTAGTTTATGGACTCCTAGTACACTCCTCAAGGGTTTAAGCCAACCTCACCGGCCCGTGGTGTATCCTAGACAGCTTGTAGTTTATGGACTCCTAATTCATTAGTAATATCTTTTGAGCTGTTCAATAATAGCTGGTACTTAATTAGATACATAATAAATGTTCACATTTTATGTCAGCAAATGCAGAGGGCGCTGAACAAAGGCGGATCTAGGTTAGGCGCCAGGAGGGGGTCACAGTAGTCGTCAAGTTATGAACTTATAAGGTATTTTGGTAATGTACGTTACCATAGTACTTAAAAATAGCTCAGGGGGGGTCATGACCCCATGACCCTCCCCCTGGATCCGCCGTTGGCGCTGAATCATATGTGCATGCATATAAATTACGCAAGAGGTTTTCAATATTCTAAAGTGCTATTAGACTTAATATAAATCGTCTCTATCTCTTTCTATTTCTCTTTTTGTTGATAAACTTACTTATACACATGGACGTATAATAAAATACAGACGGAGCCAACAAAAGTGAGTCAAATTTCGGCCAGCTTTAGCATTGCAAGCATTAAGACATGCGGCTAGCATCTGTCAACAGAGCCGAGAAAAAAAACTGAAAAGAGTGTTCATTTAGGATTTTTGCACCAGTGAAATAGTGCGAAAACCGAAGTGATGAAAAGGAATAAATCTTATTACTTTTTCTAGGTAAATGAACAATTCTATATTGGTTGTTTAAAATATTAAAATTATTATTTATTATGTAAAAAGTGTACGGGAAGGCGACCAACAACTGATAGACAGTTATTATTCTCCGTCAACGCCGCACTGCGCCCGTCACCCGAGACAACAAATTTCCGAGAATTAAATCAGAAAATTATTGATCAAAACGAAAAAGACAGCTGTCATTTCGGAGACACTTTATGTATCAATGACAATCTGTCCGTATTTTTTTATATGTCCATGCTTGTATACAAAGAAAATTATATACATTGCTCTTAAAATTACACAATAATTTATATTTGTACGCTCTAATTCGGTTGAATTAACAACGCAAGCCCCATGCAATAAAATGACGGGATTCATCATCACGGGATCACAACTCTGGGAACAGGGATTTTTCGCAATACCGGGATACGATATACTTTGATAGTTAAAACATTTACAAGCCTTAAAAAAGGAATATTTTGATTTTGTAACAAAATTTCATAATTTTAAAATCAAATTCCGAATAATCGTGGTACAGTCTCGAAACACCGGGAACAAATCCATAGATCTGGGATTCAATACCGCGACTACGGGATTGAAACCGTCAATCCCGGGATTAAATCACGCGATCACAGTATTCAATACCGCAACCACAGTACCCCATTCCAGGTTTGCAGGATCGAATCCAGGAGTTCCGGGATCCGGGACCAAATATTGCTATGCCGCGACATCGTGACAGAATCCCGCAGTCCCGGGATTCAATCCCGCAGTCCCGGGATTCAATCCCACGATCCCGGGATTCAATCCCGCGACTCCGGGATCCAATCCCGCAATCCCGGGATTCACGTGGCGCGCAGCGTGTCGTCGAGGTTGGCCAGTGTGGCGGCCGCGCGTCTGAGTTTCGCCGACCGCTGCCTGCCGCCCGCACTGAGGGATCGAAGACTCTGTTGAAGCGCCGACACTCGGTCGCGGACTCTTCGTTTCTCATCGGTGAGTAATTCGAAGGCTTTCGGACCTGTTGATGACATATGAACCCTTTAGAGTAATGGGCAAGATGAAACCGGGTTCCGATCCCCGTTCAGTGGACCTTAACATTCAAAGTTGAGGTAATTTGGAAATGGGGTCGAGTTTTCTGACTTTAATATTTTGACGATAATCCATACGAATATTATTAATGTGAAAGTGTGTTTGTCCGTCTTTCACGGCAAAACGGGAAGACGTGATTTTTAAGTAAAGATAGTTAAAGCGCTGGAGTGTTTTAAGCTACACACAAAATGCAAAATCTACTGACATTCACAAGCGCCGCAAGTTCTGAAGCCTATGTGTACTAAACAACTGATAAACATACTTATACACATTTTTTTTTGTAAATACATACATATTATACATAAAAAACAATCAACTGATCATGCGCACAAATGTTGGTACTGGCCGGGGATCGAACCCGGAACCCTTGGTGTAGCAGCCGACGTCTCGACCATTACATCACAAGTCTTCATATTGTACATCCATTAAACATTACTTTGGACTTGTCTAGAGAAATACGAAGCTCAAATTCTTACCCAACAAGGGTAAATACTCCCCGGCGCGTTCCGTCCGTATGTCCAGGGTGAACCACTCGTCCAAATCGTCCGAATCCGATGACAACTCCTTTGAAAATAATAAAATGAATTTTCATTATGAACATAGTTATGTACATCATCATCAGCTCATTAAACGTCCCCACCGAGGGGCACAGCCTACCCGTATAGGGTGATTAGGCCTTAGTCGTCCACGCGGGCCCAGTGCGGATTGGACGACTTCACACAACCTTCGAATCTCTTCGCAGGCGTGCATGAAGGTTTCCTCACGATGTTTTCCTTCACCGTAAGAGCATCGGATAACGTACATATATTTTCGAAAATTCGAAAACACATTGGTACGTGTCGGGATTTAAACCTCAGCCCTCCCGGTAGGAAGGCGACAGTCCACACCATACAGCCACCGACGCTCAGAGTTATGTACAGATCTCGCCAAACTTTATGGCCGCTCTGAATATAGTCGCAAGTGGTTACTGCGCACGTAAGTCAAGTACAAATGAATGAATTTTGTAACCGCATCGGCTTGTGCGAAGTTCGGAGCGGAGGAAAAAGTTTGGCGAGACCTATAGTGATGTGTCACGTGTTAGTTATCAATCGATAAATTGAATTCAAATTACTCGTATATAGACATAAATGGAGCTTCACTATCAATTTTCGGTGCAATGAGGCCGGACATTTGGAAATTTTAAAAAAATCCATACGTTTTCCGTAGTCACGTAACGCACCCAACCTCATCAAAGGTTTTCGATCAAAGATTACCTTAGTCTTGTTGATTTGATCTATATGGCCCTTTACAGCATATGATTTAAATGACTATTTTCGAAGACATTAAAAATTGCGGTACGTAGCGTTTGCGGCGGTACCGTCAGACCGGGGAGGCGGGAGCGTGCCTATAACGAATATCACCATTGCACCCGTGCGAAGCATGGGCGGGTCGCTAGTAAATACAATAAGACTCACATCAAACAAGCTCGCCTCGTCGGTGTTCGTGTCGGACAGCATATCCTCGTCCATCTGCTCCGGCTTCATTATCCTCTGTTGCGTCGCCCGTTTGTCCAGCTCGGAGTCTGACTCGTCCGCGAAATCCTATAGGAGAAACAGCCTATTAAATCCCACTATAGGGTATCAACATTAGCCTATAACAAATGTAGGGCATAGGGCCACAACATGAGTAGCACAAAAAGAAATGAAATAATTTGTTTGGAACATATTCCAAACAAATTATTTCATTTCTTTTTTTGCATCTCGAGGGGGATGGGGAAAACACTGTCTCTAAAATACCATAGGATAAAAATGACCTTATGAGGAAAAAGTATTTTTAAGGAGAAAAAAAATTTTATTTTATTTATTTATTACAATTGATTGAATGAATGAATGATCCGACCGTTTTCGGTCATGGCGACCACTTCGACTCCTAAACAGTACGGCGCACATGCGCTTGAAGATGGCTAATTATTACAATTATTAATATTATTATATATTAAAATCGATTTATAGATGTTACTATAAAATTATTATAAAAGTGATCTGTATATCAAATCGAAAACGTAAAGATACCAGCGCCATGACAAAACTGTCTTGCCATTAGCTGAGTGGCCACCATTTTGGTAACATTGAAATTTATTTTATAACATTTCAAGGACTATGTACGTTGAACACTTAATTTGCACCAAATAAATATTTTTTCATTCTTTCAGATTTCGAAATATATTAAACTGTCAAAAAGAAAAACGGCTAGACAGAGAACCGTCAGCTTAATTCACTAACCTCATCTAAGTCGAAATCGTCCTCCTCCAAAAACTCCTCTTCGTTGATGATCTCATCACTTTCCTGGGACTTCCTTCGCTGCAAACATTCATATGTTTCCCTTAGATTATTCATATGTTTAAAGTTAGAATCAAACAACACCTCTCTAAAAAAGGGTACAACACTACTGACGAATATTTATGTGATAAAAATCCGTGGTCTTAAACTGTTCAGCTATTTCAGTGTTCTGATATATTGTTACACTAGCTTTAGCGTGCGACTTCGTCCGTGGAACAGTTACTTTGGCCTAACGCTCTCTTTAACCCGCTACTTCGTTTATATAGGTGAGTAAAACTGCGATATCTCGTAAGATATTCATTTAAATTGAATGATGTAAAGGGCAATTCTGTTTAAAATAAAATACTTGTGATAAATAAAGTATTTATTTGGATAAGGATTGATATCATATTTATGAAAATAGCTTCGCAAAATGATGCATTATTTTAGAAACATTTTTAAGCAAAAATATGTTATAGTGAGCTAACCTTAAAATATACTCTCGCGTGCAAGTAAATCGACTCAAGCCTCAAGTGCGCATAAAAGTGATATAACTAAAAAATGACTTATTTTACCTCTATATAATGTTTTACATAATTAAAGCCTAGTAATTAGGCTTTCAAATGGTAGCATAATATCAGTAATTTAAATAAACACTTGTACTTAGAATGCAACTGAACGCAACCTCCCGTAAACTGCTCTGCGCTCTATTCACAACTTGCGCGACACAACCCCTATAAAACCCCCTGTAATCGTTTTTTTCTTATCAGTCGCTCATTAGACGTTGACCTGAACACATCTCTGCAAATTAAAGCCGTCATTTGAAGAAAATTATGGATACAACACCTGAAGAAGCCGCTCAAGTCGTTGCCCTGTTGCAAGAAGGGTTGAACCAGCGAGAAGTCGCTCGTCGTTTGAATATGAGTCAGTCCGCTGTCTCGAGAGTATACAGAAGGTTTCAAGAGACTGGTGCCTTCACTCGGAGGCCTAATACCAGCCGACGCCGGTGCACCTCGGAGCGTGACGACCGGTTTTTGGTCTCGACCTCTCTCCGAAATCGACACCTTACCGGCGTAGATGTGCAGCAGGAGCTACGTCAAGTTCGCGGGGTGACTGTCAGTCAGTGGACAGTTAGAAGAAGGTTGAAAGAAGCTAACCTTACTCCGAAAAGACCCGCTACAGGCCCGAAGTTGACCACAGCTCATCGTCAAGCACGCCTTCACTTTGCTCGAGAACATTTGGATTGGAGCATAGAGCAATGGCAGTCAGTCCTGTTCACAGATGAGACGAGGATGTGTCTCCATGGCAGCGACAGGAGAGGTCGGGTATACCGTCGTCCCGGTGAACGGTTTTCACAGTGCTGCTTTGTGGAAACCGTTGCATATGGTGGCGGATCTTGCATGATGTGGGCTGGAATTTCCTTAGAAGGCAAAACGGACCTTGTTTTCGTTCCTGGGGGAGGCCGGGGAGAGGTCTGACCAGTGATCGTTACATTGAAAATGTTCTACTGGATCAAGTTGTCCCTTATCAAGGCTTTATTGGGGAAAATTTCATCTTGATGCATGACAATGCCCGATGTCACACTGCTCGGGCCACACGTGATTTCCTGAACGAAGTTGGAATTCACACTATGCATTGGCCAGCGCTCAGCCCCGATTTAAATCCCATTGAGCACATATGGGACGAGCTCAAAAGGAAAGTTAGAGCGAGGAATCCAGCTCCGACAAACATCAATGAGCTCAAGACTGCGTTGGTAGAAGAGTGGGGTCGAATACCACAATCATCCATTAAAAAGTTGATAAGGTCGATGAAGAATCGCATGAGAGCAGTGATCAGAGCTAGAGGAGGGAATACCAAATATTGACACGAATAATTTTTTTATCTTACGCACATTTTGTTTCATTTAAACACAATAACCCCATACTGTGAAATTGTATGAATTTTCAACATTTTTTACATTATCATTAGCATTAACCTTTTTTACTAAACTACTGAATCGATTTTCATGCCACTTACACCATTTTAAAGCTCAATTACTAGGCTTTAATTATGTAAAACATTATATAGAGGTATAATAAGGCATTTTTTAGTTATATCACTTGTTATGCGTACTTGAGGCTTGAGTCGATTTACTTGCACGCGAGTGTAGACATATGCTGTCGCGGACTTTTTTGTAGAACTTTAAAAGGGTAACAATACTCTCATACATGACTTTTGCGAAACTTTAACCGTTTACGCAGCGTACGCAGCGGAATCTCCAAGTAAGAAAATTTCCCCTCGGACTTTGTAACATTCTTCATTGCTGCTCCGCTTCTATTACTTGTAGCGTGATGATATATAGCCTATAGCCTTCCTCGATAAATGAGCTATCTAACACTGAAAGAATTTTTCAAATCGGTCCAGTAGTTCCTGAGATTAGCGCGTTCAAACAAACAAACAAACTCTTCAGCTTTATAATATTAGTATAGATTAAGTAATTGTTTTTAAAAAAGGCTGCACTGTTGAGTTTTCTTGGGTGCTTCTTTCTCAACAGGCCAAACCACTGAAGCGCTTTTTTTCAAAACATCAAAATTCATATTTTTTGTTTAGTATTTTTCATTGTTTTTTTTTGTGGACTGCGATAGGTTGAATGGAGAGAGAGATAGAGATATTTTTGTATAATTTTTGACATTCATAAATGCTTTTTGTAAGCCTCATTTGAAATAAATGGATTTGATATTTGATCAACAATAAACGAACTAGATACACAATTACGAAGAAATTAAAAAAAAATCATTTTTTTTTCATTTATAACAAAAGTAACATTTACAATTTAAGGTATTTATATATCTCATAAATACCTATATTTAATATATATATATAATATATAATATATACTTATATATTATATTTATATATTGATCTCATTCTGTTAAGCTTTTAAAACCTTGTAATAGGATGAGACCGCTCTTCTTATCATAAAGCGACTTTGTTTTATAGTATAAAACAAAGTCGCTTTTTTGTCCCCATGTCCCTATGTGCGCTTAAATCGTAAAAACTACGCAACGGATTTTGATGCGGTTTTTTTTAATAGACGGAGTGATTCAAGAGGAAGGTTTATATGTATAATAACACCCATTAAATAGTGGAGAAATACTGTTATTTTTGAGGTTTCTTATGTGATGTCGTAAATAATTCAATTTTTCCGCTTCTACATTGCAAACTTTACAAGATTTATCAAAATAATGTACTCAGTATTGTATACATTGAAAAGGTCTACAACTCTACAGAAAACTCCGCGATGGTATATGTCTATCTCTTATGGATCCTATTCAACCTATCGCAGTCCACTGCTGGACATAGGTCTCCCCCATTTCGCGCCAGATATCCCGGTCCTCCGCTTTCCTCATCCAGCCTCCACTAGCGACCTTTCGCAAGTCGTCGGTCCATCGGGCCGGGGGGCGTCCTACGCTACGCTTGCCGAGACGCGGTCTCCACTCCAGAACTCGTCTGCTCCAACGGACATCGGTTCTGCGACATACGTGACCAGCCCACTGCCACTTCAACTTGCTGATCCGGCGGGCTACGTCGGTAACTTTAGTTCTCTTACGGATTAAATCATTTCTGATCTTATCCCTAAGAGAGACCCCGAGCATAGCTCGCTCTTATGGATATTTCACAATAAGTTTTAATTGTTATTTAGTTTCTATAATAAATATTGGCAAATGTTTGAAGCGATTTTAACCGATACAGCATTAATCCTTATCCAATTAAATACCTTAAACAAATTGATTTAATATAGGTGTATATGGCCCTTTACAGCATATGATTTAAACGAATATTTTCAAAGATATTACAGATTTAAAATTGCGGTACGCAGCGTTTGCGGCGGTACCGGCCGACCGGGGAGGCGGGAGCGTGCCTATTACGAATACAGTAGAACGCCGATTATGCGAATTAATTGGGACCGGGGTCGATTCGGATAATCGAAAATTCGGATATTCGGACATAGCCTGGTAATACAGGAAAACGAACTGTCACACATCGAATAAACTTTATTAAGTTTAACAAACACAGTTCTCCAATAACGTTCACTTGAACATCTCGATCAGATAAAATTGCAACCCCATCACGCCTTATCAAAAATACAAAGTGTAAAAATTCACAATGATAATAGAGGCTTAGGACCGATTCGGATAATTGGCGATTCGGTTAATCGGCGTTCGGATAATCGGCGTTCTACTGTATCACTATTGCACCCGTGCGAAGCATGGGCGGGTCGCTAGTAATAGAATAAGTAAGACTTGCAATTAGAGAATAGAAACTCATCGTTTATGTCATGTGGGGACGGCAGAATAGAATACATGTGTCCCCAACCCTACTCCTCCCGAGGGTGTCGTAGGAGCCGACTAAGGGATCTTATACCGAATGGTGGGCAGCAGCGCCATCTTGCATACTGGTCCACACTGCGGTCACCAACCCGCCTGCCCAGCGTGGTGACTACGGGCATTTACCCCCCATGAGTAGCGCCAACCAGATCTGGCGCAAAATGGGGGAGACCTATGTCCAGCAGTGGACTGCGATAGGTTGAAGAGAGAGAGAGAGAGAGTTTATGTCATGGACGGAACAAATACGGATAGAGTGTCACTCAATATAAGATGTGAGCCCGAAATGACAGCTGTAAAAATCCGATAGCAACACTGCACTTCTTTTTTATTTTTTCTAACAACAAACAAAATAAACGCTGGTACAAGCAACAATAAATTTGAGACAATCTTAAAGCTAAGTGCCACCTTACTTATAGGTTACCACGGCATGCAATGTGGACTACATTGTTAAAATTAAACAATTTTAATTTTAACAACAACCTTTTGACGAACTGAATTTTCGGATATTTATTGTATATCGAGTTTCAAACAAAACTAAAAAATATATAATTGAAATAAATAAATATAATACATAAATATCCACTGATATTCACACAGCGCCATCTAGCCCCAACTTAAGCGTGAAGCCTGTATTATGGCTTGCTAAACAACGGATAAACATACTTATATACATTTTGTAAAACATCATCATCAGCTCATTAAACGTCCCCACCGAGGGGCACGAGCCTACCCGTATAGGGTGATTAGGCCTTAGTCGTCCACGCGGGCCCCAGTGCGGATTGGACGACTTCACACACAACCTTCGAATCTCTTCGCAGGCGTGCATGAAGGTTTCCTCACGATGTTTTCCTTCACCGTAAGAGCGTCGGATAACGTATATATATTTCCGAAAATTCGAAAATACATTGGTACGTGTCGGGATTTGAACCTCAGCCTTCCCGGTAGGAAGGTGACAGTCCACACCACTGAGCCACCGACGCATACATATTATACATAGCAAACACCCAGAACATTACAAACAGACATTTTCATGTACATAAATGTTTGTACTGCCCGGGGATGGAACCCGGAACCCTTGGTGTTGCAGCAGACGTCTCAACATCTATGGTTAAAATATATGCATTATTAAATACCATTAAAATCCTTGATTATATTATTTGAAGTGTTACAAAACGTAAAAATAGTAAAACAAATTTCCAACCTCGGGTTTCACGACCTTCCTATCTTGTCCCGGAGGTCTGTTTATCAGTTTGACCACATTGGGACCCTTCACCAGGGACTTGTCAGTCTTCGCGCCAACCTTGGACTGGTACACCGGTCTCTTGTCTGGGGCTGAAATAATTTAACCGATATTTCACTGGACAATATTGACAAAATGGCTAAAAATTCCAACTTGGTAGGAGATAGAGTTTGCATTGTTTATTTGCAGTTTAAAAACTGGTATACACACCAACAAATCATATTATTTTTTATTAAGTTAATTGAGTCCTTATTCTCAAACGAAATTACACGAATTCATACACACACTCACACGCGCGCTTATACACACACACATGCGCGCTTATACACACACACACTAACATACACGCTCGCGCGCACGTACAAACACACACAAAGACGCGAACACGCACTCTGTTTCCCTTATAGAGTTTATGGAAAAAAAATTTTCTTCATTTCATTTACTCTTGAAATATTTCGGTCACTTATTCGATCCTCAGCCATTGCGCTAGTGACCTAATATATCTACTCACTCTGCTTGTAGCTGATCGCTGAACCGCCTCTGACCCTGAGCACCGGTTTCCCCACCACCTTCGCTTTACCGCCAGACTTCATTTCATACACGCACACACACACAGTCACTCATACTTCGCACACATAGACACAGTCACACACACACGCACAGATAAACACAGTCGCACACACACGGGCGCGCACTCGCACTGTTTTTCTTTAATCGAATTTTTGAAAACTTTTTTTTTTTCATTTAATTTTCTGTTGAAATATTTCGGCCACCGATCCGATCCCCGGCCATCGCGCTAGTAGGTTAACCTTTATAATATTACTCACTCTGCTTGAAGCTGATCGCCGAACCGCCTCCGACCCTGAGCACCGGTTTCCCCACCACCTTCGCTTTACCGCCAGACTTCATGTCGAACATCTTCTTCACTGTGTCACCTTCGTCCGAAGACTGGGAAGGAATTAAGCATTATTAACACAAAATCTATGCATATTTTTTATGTTACATGTGTACAGGACGGTCAGGACGCCCACCTGATGGTAAGTGATACGCCTGACCATGACAGAGTGGCATTAAAGGCGACCAACAACTGATAGACAGTTATTATCCTCTATCCACACGGGTGACGACCCATTTGGTGTTGCGGTTCAGAGGTCGGCTGCAACACCAAGGGTTCCGGGTTCGATCCCCGGGCAGTACAAACATTTGCGTGCATGAACATGTCTGTTTGTAATGGTCTGGGTGTTTTCTATGTATGATATGTATGTATTTACGAAAAAAAATGTATTTAAGTATATTTATCCGTTGTTTAGTACCCATAATACAGGCTTCACGCTTAACTTGGGGCTAGATGGCGCTGTGTGAATGTCAGTGGATATTTATTTATTTATCAATGCTGCACTGCGCCCGACACCCGAGACGACAGATGTTAGGTCGCTTATACCCGGTAATTTCTCTAGCTACAGTGCCCTCACATAACACTCCTGTATATTGTAAATATATATATAGAAAGCTGATGTGATAAAGAGTAACCTAGGCAAATTTTTATTGATGTTTTTTTAATATTATTTCAGGCAACGCCCAAGTACTGTTCATCAATACAGCTTAATGTGTCCACCGCTGAACGAAGGCCTCTCCTAATGACTTCCACGCGGGCCGATCGCTAGCAGTTGACATCAATCTGCTACCCGCCACCTTAACCACGTCATCCGTCCATCTGGTTAGTCAGCCTACGTTTGTTTTCCGTTACGCGGACGCCACTGGAGAACCTTTCCGCCCCATCGGCCATCAGTTCTACGCCCTGCCCTGCCCACTGCCACTTCAACTTGTTTATCCTCTGGGCTATGTCGGTCACCCTAGTTCTCCTACGGATATCTTCGTTTCGGATCTAATCCGGTAACACCTTATATAGCGTTATCATCAGCACGCTGAGCAACTTGGAGCCTATTTGAGGCCCTTAGCCGGTTATGAGTAGGGTTACCATATCTCAGGATTTGTCCTGAGATTACCGGGTTTTTCGACTTTTCCGAGGATTGCGGCCGGACTTTGCCAATCTCGTCAAATCTCAATATTTTCAAAACACAGCTTACATATTTTAAAGATATATTTATAAAAAAATTCAACTTTTATTAATAATTGCAGTTTAAATCTATACCTACTTATCTATCCAAGTAAAAAATAAATCAATTAATCTACTTGATAACGATTTGCAGTTAAAATGTATACTTTTTTATCCAAGTACCTATTTCAAACAAACTAAAAATAATCTTTTAAATCAGTTGAAATCTATACTTATTTATTTAAATAGGAACTAAATTCGTTTTATCGTATTTAACTTTAAATGAACTCATTCGGCTTATTACAAAAAAAGTTTTTAGAACTGGTTTAAACCTGGACTAACTGATCTTGTATTGTTACGGTATTAAAGTTAATACCAGGCTTAAAATGTGATCTTATTACAAAACGTAGACCAATCATTGACTAGGTAAACCAAAGATAGTCCCTGTTCTAAGTTTTCGTTCATTCTTTTATAATGACTTCGTTCAGTACGACATTCCGTTTCTCTTAACGTTGCAATCAACTTTGTACTTTTGAGGCTATAAATAATATTTAAAAATAATACAACAAATTTAAAGTAATATTTCTTCTTTTAAGTTCCAATCCGTCAAACAAGTTATAGTTTTGTTTAAAATAATGATATATTTTTATTGATTCCTATGACAAGCGTAGTTAGCGCGTAATTTGAAAAGTAATTGACTGTCAAGAAAGAGCTCTATTGTTCCTATAAAATACCATGCAAATAAATAAAGGAATTATTGTTATATTGTGTTAATAATGTTGTACTGACTCGAAGTATTACTATTTTGTGACTCTGTATGAGAAACAGAAAAAAAGTAACATGAAAATTCGAGGTCTAAAGAAAAAGCAATGATATTCTCTATATTTCATCATTGAGAAAAAGCAGTAAAATATTGTGTAACTACAAGCGATGCAAAGTTCATTTCACTGCAATTTGATAAACAATCACAAAAAATTAACATAATTGTATTAAAAACTGAAGAGTGGAAGAATATATCAATGAAGTAAGTTTTATATATACTTATTGCTTTTACCTATCAGGTAGTGAAACATATGATTTCTTTATAATTTAAATGCAATTGAAGTTCAATATATTTCACAATAGTAAATGTACATTGACTCAAGTCTTGATTTTTTTTACATAATGTAGTAAACTCGAATTGGATCTTGTATTAAATATTAAAGTATAGAATTCAAACATATTTAATATAACAGATTTGAAACATGTAATAAACGTAAATTATCTTTAATTGTAGATTCCACTTATCATGGTGGCTAAAGCAAAACATATGTTTGTAGACTGGCCATTATGAAGGAACTAAAGAATTTTAAATGAGTTAATTCCAGTATCAACTGGATATAAAAAGCAAGGTGAATAGTCAAATAAAATGAAAGTAAAAACTTGGGATGAAAATTATATTTTATGTACACAAATATAGTAGGGGTACAGAGAGACCCAAAATTAAAATGATAATAAACAATACAATTGTTTATGTATATAGAAATTATCTAATAACTTTGACAAGCATTCTTAAAAAATCATACTTTCTTGCCCCATACCAACTTTACATACTTATATCACTATTGTTTTTAAAATCACATTTTTTTTTCAGTAATGAGTTCAAGAAAAGGCAGCTTGAAATGGTGGAAGTGGAGTGGAACTGATGTTAAATGTTAAAATTGATTTAATTTTAATTAGAAATAGTATTGTTATAAATGTGACAAAAAAGATTATTAAATAAAATGTTGGAATAAAAATGTTTTGTTATTTATAAATATTGATGTATCAGCAAGAGAAAAATAAACAAGTCTCATGTAATATCCTTTTCTTTTATTAAATATCAGACTACCATCAGCATACATTTTCATCTCCGATATGAGCACAGTTAATTGCACCATTTACATTTTTAAAAATACAATACCGTTGTATTTTCTTGTTTTTTTTTCAGTTCCTTTCTGTCCATTTAAAGTGACACGTTTTTTGCCACTATTTCCATATCTTACTGATCAGTTGTACTATAAAGCACGCCATGTACCTATATCGGCTGCATCATCATGAATCTAATGAAAATTAAGCAAATATTTAAATTTCTAGATAAACTGACATGTATTCAATTACTTTATGGCGAGCCCATTTGGGTATCAAAGGCCATTCATGGGAGTCTTTGGTGAAATGGTCATGTAAAACATCAACAATTGTTTTGGCAAAACGTTTCGTAATTCTTTAATATGGCGCTGCACGTAATTCAAATTCAATACGCCGAGAGGTCTCTTATATACCTTAATCTTAAAAACCATTAAATCGACATAATTGATGATCGTAAACTAAATACAATGTTACAAAAAATCTAAGTATAACCTCAAAACAAAGTTAGTCCACTGTTAAACTAGGTGTCACACGGGTTTAAATTTAGCACCACAGATAGTCCGAACCTAAGCGTTAACCTCATTTGTAATAAGGATTTTTTTAGTCCATGGCTTAAACCAAGATTAATCCCAGACTACATTTAGTCCACGTTTTGGAATAAGGCGGATTAAGTTTTTACTAAGCCCAGTATCTAACAAATCATGTAGTTTTAAGTGAAACCCTTAGATACTATACCTAGCCCGAGTGGGCTATCACAACCTTCTTACCTCATCACTGGACTCCTCTGGCACAGCCTTCGCTGCAGGATACTTCCTCATCAGCACATTCTTGACTACCTTCAGTTTTGTACTGGAATGAACTCTGGAAACCGTCATATTTAGTTATAAATATATAATAAATATCATGTGCTCAATGATGTGGACTGTCGCCTTCCTACCGGGAGGGCTGAGGTTCAATCCGCCAGTACCAATATGTTTTTCGAATTTTCGAAAAATTTATGTACGTTATCCAATGCTTTTATGGTGAAGGAAAACATCGTGAGGAAACCTGAGCACGCCTACAAAAGAGAATTCAGAGGTTATGCGTAGAGTCGTCAACCCACCCTGGCCCTCGTGGACGACTAAGGCCTAAAACACCTACTATACAGGTAGGCTTGTGCCCTTGGTGGACGTTTATGAGCTGATCATGATGATCATCAAGTAATAAATTGCAATAGCCGATAGGACAGAAAATTCTTGACAGAAAAAAATAAATACTTTTTTCTCTAAATTAAATTACAATTTCTTTATGTGAGATTATATAACGAATACTTAAGAATAATAAAATTAAACAGTATGATTTAACTTAAATTATACATGAATCCAATTATTAATTAATTTCATTAGCCTATGGATGGAAAAATCGGAAAAAAAATGTTTTGTTTTTCTCCACACTCAGGTTGCCGGAAGGAATTGCAATACAATTCTTCCAGGCAATCTGAGGATGGAGAAAAAAAAAACCTATTTTTTTCCGACAAAGATTTTATCCTACCCATCAGTTAATGAAATATTTATTAATTTGATTATTTAATAATTTAACTTATATCAACTGTATAATTTTTTATTGTTTTATATTTTTTAATTGTTAAGTTATTTTTGTAAATCGTTGTCTGGTTAGTATTTAATATATTATGTATGACCTTACATGCAAAATACCATACTTATCACTCGACACACACACCCACACACCACACACCCATAATGTTGGCTATATTTAATTTCATATTATTTAGTTGTACACATTTTCACAATTCATGATGTAATATATTATTTTTTTTATATAACATAGGGAGGCAATCGAGCATGCGGTTCACCTGATGGAAAGTGTCACCGCCGCCCAGTGGACATTTGCAACAGCTGAGGTCGCGGGATGCGCTGCCGGCCCTTCATTAAGAAAACGCTCTCTTTTGAAAGATGCCAGGTCATATCGTTCGGAAACGTTTCCGATGGCAACTGGATTCCACAAATTAATCGTACGCGGCAGAAAATGTCTATCAAAACGAACTGTAAAAGATCTCCAAGTATCCAGATGGTGTGGGTGAAATCTGGAATTCTGCCTCGAAGTGCGTGAGTGGAATTCAGCCGCAGGAAAAAGCCCAAATAACTCGTCAGAACACTCCCCATGATATAAGCGGTAGAGGATACAGAATTACTACTATAAGTTAAATAAATTGTTTTAAATTATGAAAGAGTGGCTTCTATTGATACAGGTGCTACGGTACTTAATAGAGGAAGTTGTTCGGGCACATCGGGGCGCGGTTGGGCTGAGACGTTCTCGCGGAGTGGGGGCGCGGGGGGCTGGCGACGCGAAAGGACACTTCGACCGATACCATCGACGACATCGCGCGCGTCATTCATATTAAAAATGTAATTTTAAGTTTACCTCGAACACAAAGTTTAGACTAGAAATTGTGTAGTCATCATTCTCTCCGACTAAGGTCGAACAGAAGTCAACACCTAAATTGTTAAAATGTATTGTTTTAATAAATATTTATATTTATAATTATCACATAAATCTCCACACGAAAAAAAGTAATAGGTAAAATTTAAATTACACTCACGTTAAAAATATAATCATCATCATCATCGAGGAAGCATTGTCCTGTTTCATTCACCACCTTCATTCGAATATGTCTTCACATTTTTGTCTTTTTCGTCTTGTCCCATCTTCAAGCATTCTCTGGAAAGACAAAATTTTATAAGTCAAGGAAAGATTTCTCGTTCGAACGAAGGGAAAAAATCAAATTCAAATTGCGGCGTTTCAATACCGCCACGTACCAATGTCTTTTTGAATTTACGAAATTCGATGTACGTTTATCCGACGCTCTTACGGTGAAAGAAATGCGCCGCCTGCGAAGAGATTCAAAGGTTGTGCGTGAAGTCGGCCAATCCTCACTAGGTTTCACATGGACCACTAAGGCCTATTCACCTGTAGGCTGATGCCCTCGGACATATATGATTAGTTGATAATGATTATGATTCATACATTTTGATGGCCATTTGGTGTAATGTAGAGACGTTGGCTACTAGACCAAGGGTTCCAGGTTCGATCCCTGGGCACCGTACAATCATTTGTGTGAGAACATGTATGTCATGGTCTGGGTGTTTTCTATGTATTTTATTTACATAAAGAAGTATTTAAGTATGTTTATCCGTTGTTTAGTACCCATAATACAGGCTTCACGCTTAACTTGGGCTAGATGGCGCTGTGATATATATTTATTTCTTTGTAAATATGACGGTTTCCAGAGTTCATCCAGTACAAACTGAAGGTAGTCAAGAATGTGCTGATGAGGAAGTATCCAGCGGCGAAGGCTGTGCCAGAGTCCAGCGATGAGAACCATGAATGAAGATGAATCTTGTGAAAGCCCACTGCCTGTCATTTCATTTATTTATTTTTATTATTCACCCCCTTTTTAGCCTAATGTAAATATTTATTTATTTTAATTCTGACTGTTATCCCATTCCCCCTTTAACGAATTATTTTGCCCCATGCGCGGAGCACTAACATAGTATTATAATAATTAATTTACGAAATAATCTTAAACTAAAAAGAGTATGGACCATGAGTCTGTTTATTATTATACCAATAAGGCTTTGAATGTTACAAAAACAAGGTTACTCACCAACAAATCATCAGTATCGTTCCCATCGGACTCCTGCTTCCTATCTGCCTTCTTCACCAGCTCAGCATCCGACGCACCACCAGTCTGCGAGTTGTCCATACTGTTCAGTGTCTGCTCTATGTTAGCGTCTATCTTCTCCTGCGCCACGGTCTCTTCCAGAAGTTTGTCTATATCATCCCTATGATCTTCTTTCTCTTGACTTTGGGACTGGATAGTGTCAGTATCTGCTGTAGGTTCCACCTGAAAGTATGGCTTTTATATTATCCCCTGTTCCCTCGTAACACTTATCAACTGTGTTGTATCATTTATACAGTTTTATAACATATCACTTTATATTTTGATGACCCATTTGGTGTTGTGGTTGCGAGGTCGACTACCACTACCACAGGTTCTGGGTTCGATCTCCGGGCAGTACAAACATTTGTGTGCATGAACATGTTTGTTTGTAATGGTATGAGTGTTTTCAATGTATAATTGTATGTATTTACAAAAAAAAAGAAATGTTTATAAGTATGTTTATCCATTGTTTAGTACCCTTAATACAGTCTTCACACTTAACTTGGGGCTAGATGGAGCTGTGTGCATGTCGGTGAATATTTATTATTGTTATTTAAATACGACATTGAAATAATTAAAAACAAATTGTCGATTACAAAAATGGGGGGGATACCTACTTAACATTTGAACCATATCCACTCGATTAGAAAAAGAACTATTAAGAGTATACTCACAGCAGAGTTGTCAGGATTGTAGTCATCATCGGTCAACAGGCCCTCACTGAGCCACTCCTCTTGCTCCATTTCCTGATTTAGTTCAGCGCTATCGTCTAAATGTTCTATTTGGGTATACGTTGGTGACATCTGCAACAGAATTATTACATTTCAACTTTTATTCATAGCTCAATGTTTAATTTACCACCCATATGGTGTAATGGTCAAGATGTTGGCCACTACACTAAGCTCCGGGTTCGATCCCCAGGCAGTACAACTATTTTTCGACATCTCGACCACCAGATGGGTCGTTCACCAGAAACTCTGCTTACAGTGGAAAAGGAGTTAAGTAACCTATGTAGGGCAAAATACAAATGGACCAGCATACCCCTGTATTTCTGTCAATAGGGACTGACAGAAATACAGGGGTATGCTGGTCCATTAAGAACATACCGCCAAAGAGAATACAGTTGTATGCTCTTTGTTTAGGTAAATGTACGCTCATTCGAAATATGCATATATGTGCTATCACTGCATTTGGAACGCTTTTTTCGATTGTTTAGTGATCATATACTTTTTACATCATTGGGTAATAACTGTTTTGGAGCGATTGTGTTTGGAGTGTTATTTAATGTAATATCTTCGCCCGCCAAAGTTAACATAATTGCATCGTCTAGGTAAAACATATACCAGGGATATCAGCCTTATAAAATGCGCTTGAATACCTATTCAGACACAATTAACTATTAATAATAAACATTATTAAAATACCTCATATTTCGACACTTTAGTCGGCGGTTCCTCCAGATCAGACATTGCTGAAGCTTATTTATATATGTTTCTTTAACGCGATACTATTTTTCACTTTTTCTTTGCAATTTTTTTGTACAGAAGTTAAAATAATAAAAAAGGAAGGACTCAAACATAACCTTTAAAAATATGCAACACAAATGTCAAACTAAATTAAATCAATATACAATAGTGTTGTATCAGAATTTCAAATATATATTCAATTGTATTGAATGACGGAAAACATTTCAATTACCAATCAATTTGTTTGCAATATGCCTTGTTCCTCCGAGCAATATACAGCAGACTATAAAGTATTATACTGGTTCAGTGTGAGACCTCGAATATTAATGCCAGACCTACATCATAGCTGCAATGAGAAGAATAACACAAAAATATTTAAACGTTTCAAATTTTAATATATTCAAATAATGTATGATCGATTGCCAAAGTGTCCACTTTTAAAAGTATGAAACGGTTTTTCATAACTTTTGTGACACTGAAGATTAAACAACCGCAATGAGTTCACTGATGCAATAGGGAAGACCTATATACATCAGGGTGCATGTGTGCATGATCATGTCTGATTTTATAGGTCTAGCGCGCTCGACTTGGCGGAGGCACTACCGTGCCCCCCGATTTTTGACATCGGATGAAGCGGCCCACCATGTTGAATATATATTGTTTTAAGGCGGTATGTCGATCTCTTATAGTTTGGCTGGGCTCTTTTGTTATCTAAGCAGGGTCACCAGGTACTCCAGATCTTCGATTATCCAAGTTATTATAGTTTTCCCTTTATGTAGCCATTAAACCCTAACTCTGTACCGAATTTCAGCTTTCTGAGTTAATGGGAAGTACTAGTTCTATTTTGATGATCATGAGTGAGTGAGTTTTTTTTTTTTTTTTTTTTCGAACTGACTACTGCTGTTGGCCGCAGATGGCCTTTACAGCTTCACCGGGCAAGTGGCGAGCGCAGATGGCTCTCAGCCTAAATATTTACACAACGAGCCTAAGGGCGTCCCCGAACGGGACTCGAACCTCGGCTTAGGGCGTTGCGGGGGGGGCTTGGTAGCCTAACATATGTTTGGGGAGAAAAGCGGCCGGTACATGCCGGTTACGCGAATAGGACTGTGCGAACCTACAGGGACACGCGACGATGGCCCCCGCCGGCGGGGCGGAACCTCGGTTGTCGATTTGTAGAGTGTACTTTTAGTAGTTTAGCTGTTTCGGCCGCCGTCGCGGCGGCGACGTGATAGGGTCATCCGGATCGTCTAGTACGTCCCGTGGACGTCGTCGTTTACGCGCGCGAGCTGAAATAAAATTATTATTAGCTGCTGTTGTAGTATAATCAGCAGAGGAGACAATGAGCGGGTTTGAATGCGCTATTGCCGAGTCGAAGTAGCGTTTGGACGCCAACTTTAGGTACTGCGAAATCGTAGGCAGCCCTAAGTCCAAATGAAGATTCAAGTTCCGTAAAAACCACGGCGCTCCCGTGGCCCTACGCATGAACTTATTCTGAATAACTTGTAGCCTATGGACGTGTTTGGACGCAGCGTGTGCAAATACCACACCGGCATACGTCATAATGGGCCTGATGCACGCCGTGTATATTCGCACCTTATTACTAAGGGACAATTTACTACGCGCGTTTAGTAGGCAATGAAGGCGCCCGAGTGCGAATGCAGCCCGGTTGAGTGAGTGAGTGTCTGTCGAAAATGCGAAACTTTGCTTTCGCTTAACGTCGGAACTAAATGACCTACAGACTTGAGATTTAAAGTATGTTACTATATCTTCCTAGATGACGAAAATTTCAGCGCTCTGGTATTATCCAAAGGTTCTTAAATTGGGGCCTGAAAATGCGGCGAAATGGATCTTGTAAAGGATGGTACGGCAGTGTTTGCTTCGCGCTCGACTTGGCGGGGGCACTGCCGTGCCCCCAGATTAGTATAGATTCAATCATCATCATTCTTAACCTTTCAAATTCATGAAATAAGCCCTAGATCCAGCATTGACCAAGTAACCTAATGGGCTAAGTTATTAACTTCAAACAGAAGTTGGTTAAAAATAATTAAATAAAAAACAAAATCACAGTTATACATAATGCTGTTTTATTCATTTCTTTATAAATAAAATCTTATAACACTATCATGTTTAGTTAATTCGAGATTTGTTTAACATAAATATAAATCATCATTCTCTGTACATACATTTACATGTAGATAATAATTTGTGACATCTTTTTGTTATTACAAAGTTATTCGATTATTTATGGTTTCAATTGATGTCACTAAAAAGTCTACTAATTGTGCCGTTTTTCACTAAAAAAATTAGCCAATAACATCAAATAAATTTGGTATTCTCCACCATTCGCAATAAAATACCAAACCTTATTTTCATAAAAGTGCACTTTATTTTACATGTCGTTTCATTGATCACTTTTGTTTATTTGCAATATTGTATTTTTAAATACACTGAAACCAATAAATATTAGGTCAATTGATGTTAGTGAGCAATGACGTCACGTTTCAATTATCTCATACGAAATATATGGAAACGTGACTTTTTGACAGTTCATAAAAAGTGCGTCAACGATTAGTGGTGTCAAATACCCAATTATATCATATACCTGATTATATCTTAA
Organism: Leucinodes orbonalis; assembly: GCA_019425675.1. Lineage (NCBI taxonomy): Eukaryota > Metazoa > Arthropoda > Insecta > Lepidoptera > Crambidae > Leucinodes > Leucinodes orbonalis. The sequence goes on from PQWD01005737.1 coordinate 50,658, forward strand.
TGTCTTTTATTTACTATAACAATATTAAAAAATAACATTCATAAGCACGTTAAGCATAAGTACATTATACTCAAATCAAGGCTTTTAACTTGACGAACCATAAAATTAACGAAACGAGTTATAAATATTCGATTTTATAAAAATGATAATTTATTATTCGAAATTCAAAATCATTAACGGTTTTTCTTAGAAAACCATGGCGGAAGATTCGTTTATATTTTGTACATTACGTAAATGTATAATTATTTTCACATTTATACAGTTTGTAAAATCGTCTGTATCTTTACAATTATGTTTCATGTTGAAGGGTGTAACAGGCTTTTATATATCTACGTCACAGGTTAGCAACTGCGCTATAGTCTTTCAATCGGGATCACTGATTACTATTTTAATAATTTAATAAGATTTTAAAAAGTGGATTGCCCATCATGAATAGTTAAATAATGTACCTTGAGAGCGTCGGTGGCTCAGTGGTGTGGACTGTCGCCTTCCTACCGGGAGGGCTGAGGTTCAAATCCCGATACGTACCAATGTATTTACGAATTTTCGAAAAATATATGTACGTTATCCGACGCTCTTACGGTGAAGGAAAACACCGTGAGGAAACCTTCATGCACGCCTGCGAAGAGATTCGAAGTTGTGTGAAGTCGTCCAATCCGCCACTGGGCCCGCGTGGACGACTAAGGCCTAATCACCCTATACGGGTAGGCTCGTGCCCCTCGGTGGGGACGTTTAATGAGCTGATGATGATGATGTACCTTCTCTAACTATGTAGCTATATCTTTCCCTTCAACAATCGCCGACAACGCCTGCCTATCTCTCTTATTCTCGCATGCACACATAATCAAAGCCAAAAGATGTTTATTCGAATACTCCGTTCTTTCTCTTATGAAATCTTCTAGACCTTTCCTAGGCAAATAGTACGCTTTCACATACCTATCCACGTAATCTTGATACGGCGCCGGTTTCAAACCAGATATCTTTTCCAATTTCACAAACAACTGCCTATAATCCAATTGCATCAAACCCCTACCACCGTTCGAACATTTCGTCACGTTCGAGAAGCCTTCGACTAATAAATGAACGATGAACTTGGACACCATCGCCCACACTGAGTTTAACACTTCCAAGTTCAATGTCACTTTTGCTGATATATTCTCCAAGCGTAATGCGAACACTTGGATATTCCTCGTTATCATGTCTACGTATGGGCTGTGTTCAACAGCAACCTCTTTGACATCCCACCTGACTTGAGACATAGCGAATAAAGTGGATCTAGCATCTACCGCTTTCGAAGCCGAACACATATACACTGGAACACGCAAATCTATAACAACACCTAGCGTGTTTTCTTTAAAATGATCCAGCAACAATCTTTGATGGGACGCTACAATTGACTCTAAATACGGTTGCAGTATTTCGTACTGCTTGGATAAGAATATTAAACTTTCTACGGCGACAATTCTCTCGCTGAGGCCGTGTAAGCTATCATCCGAAGTGAAATCCAAGTGTTGGGGCAGGTCAGGTGATAGGAAAGTCTTTTTATCACCGTCTGAAGTTGAATCAATACTATTTGAGATTCTTTTTAAAGCCGCACTCAATTTTGTGCTATACAACGTTGTGGACGCCACTTCCAAATCTGCCGTGAAAAATAAATGGACTGTGTAGAAATAATAGTCAAACAACTGATTCATTAACATTACAACTTCTAGAGAAATCTGCGGTAAATATCTACATATTTGCAAGTACTGCCCGCAGTTTCTTAGTACTGACAATGTTGTGTTTGTAACTATAACGCTATCTTTCACTTTGGATGGACTTTCTTGTCTTACGTTGTAGGTTGTTGTATACTCGTGTCTGTCTGTCTCATCCACAAACTCTCTCTTCAACTCTTCCGGATCGTCGTCGGATTCACTCGCTTCTAATTCCGGTTCTAGACCAAATATGTCGTCATTTGTCACGTTGTCTTTGCGGAATATCTCGAACGGCGTATGCCCCGACTTTTGGTTGAAATACTTCGTTATGTAAACGCTGTCGTCTTGCGAATGGACCGATGACGTGCCGTCCGATTGCGCTTTCATAGACGCATCAGACTTCATCGGATTTATATACTTCTTAAACTGTTTGAACTCTTGCAAGTTTAGTAGGTTAAACGAAGACTTCACAGGACACTGTTCCCAGCCTTCGTTCTCTAGAAATAATTTCAACTCCTCCATTCTGCCACGGTGATAGTTCTTTATGTACAACACGCTTTGCGTCTTGATGAAGTCTTGCAATAGGTCCGACGTGTCACCGCAAAACACCTCCGCAACTTGGGTCAGCTTCCTCAAGATGCCCAGCATTTGGATGAACTTCTCGAATTGATACTCCCCCAATCCTGAGCTCTTTAGAAAGTTGACACTTTCGCTTGCACATCATGCCATATCCTGATAAGACCAGCTTTCAACTTCTGCCTGATGTATTCCCTGCTAACATTCTTTTCGATTTCGAAGACATTGCTGGCTGAAGTAGTTTCCCCTGAATCGTGTTTCGAATGCCATTTCACTAGAAGGTAATAGCTTCGCATTATTAGAAAGAGATTCTCGCATAAGTTCAGTAAGCAAACTGGTGTTTTGTTAGGCAGTACTGATTGGCACATTTCTTGAAACTTCATCTCCATTGTTACCTCTCCCACGTAGGGTTTGACTGCGTCTATGGAGGTGATGTTTACCGCTGAAGAGTAATGCATGTGTAGTTGTTCCATTGCCACTTGGGTTTTACCCAACAAGTCGTAAGCTTTCCTTAATTTCCTAAATACTTTATCGTCGAAATTATAACATAATGACGCGAGCACCGAGTCCAAAGTCTCCTCTGTCATATCCAACGTGTCTTGAAGCCGAGCCGCCAGGTCTGCTATGCAATTATACTCCTTATGGTTTGCAGCCGCTTTCCTACTTCTCAGTATCAGTTCGATCGCTTCGTAATACTCTTTTTTGCTTAACAACTCCGCGACATCTTTCTCAACGCTGCGCAAACTTCTCAATAACTCTAGAGATTTTAGCACTGAACGTATAATCTGTCTCTTTCTCACGTTAGCGAGTATGACAAAGGTGGATATGGTGAGGTGGTTGGATGCATTTCTCAGGTGGTCCCTGGTCTGCCGACACGTGTCAAGTGTTGTGGACAGTTGTTCTCGAATGTCTGGATCTCGGAGAACTCTCGGTCGCAGTTATCGCGTTGCTGTGATATCAGGTGAAGCGCTTTTCCCGACACTACCTGTGAACAATGATGTAAAAAGTATAGATTCGTGACATGCTCACAAAACAATCGAAAAAGTGTTCCGAATCCAGCGACAGCACACACACACATATTTCGAATGAGCGTACATTTACCTAAACGAAAGCCTACAAACTGTATTCTCTTTGGCGGTTCGTTTTTGAGGCACAGCCGGCGTATACACCTTTATATATACAGAATATCATTGCCTGTGAAGAAGCGATTCTGAAATGATTATATTGTAACCAAGCAGTGCAAATGGGGCGGAAAGATTCGCGAGTGGCCACCGCGTAACGGAAATAGAAGCGTAGGCCGATCTCAACCTGATGGACGGACGACCTGGTTAAGGTGGCGGGTAGCAGATGTCAACTGCTAAGAATCTGTCCGCGTGGAAATTATTAAGGGAGGCCTTCGTTCAGCAGTGGACTTATTAGGCTGTAATGATGATGATGAACCAAACAGTATCGGTAAAAGCGTCGGTGGTTCATTGGTGTGGACTGTTGCCTTCCAATCTGGAGGGCGCAGGTTCAAATCCCGCCACGTACAGATCTCGCCAAACTTTATGGCCGCTCTTAATATAGTCGCAAGTGCTTACTGCGTAGGTAATGTCAAGGTTGTAAATACTAAAACATATTGCATTAGGAATTTTGTAAACTGCGCATCGTCTTGTGCGAAGTTCGGAGCGGCCAAAAAGTTTGGCGTGACCTATACCAATGTGTTTTAGAAATACGTACATATAACGTTTATCCGACGCTTACGGTGAAGAAAAACATCTTGAGGAAACCAGCGAACGCCTGCGAAGAGATTCAAAGGTTGTGCGTGAAATCGGCCAATCCGCAATGAACCTCCGTGACATTTCGTTATGTGATATTTCGGTTAGTGTAGCGTAGTACGCCCTCCGGCCCGATGGACCGACGACTTGCGGGCGGTCGCTGGTGGAAGCTGGATGAGGAAAGCGGAGGACCGGGATATCTGGCGCGAAATGGGAGAGTCCAATGTCCAGCAGTAGACTGCGATAGGTTGAAGAGAGAGATATTTCGTTATATCTCACAAAACAAAATAAAACATACATATAAATGAAATAATTAAATAACTGTTTTCTACATGCATGTGAATACGGAGCACACACCAAAATAACATTTAAATTTTTGACTGTCAGTCTGTTTGTCCCTTGAAAAGGTTAGACAGATTTGGACGGGACTATTTTTGGCAGGTATCTGATGTAATAAGGAAAAATTCAGGTTTCTTATAAAAAAAAACAGCATTCCAGACACAATAGAAACTCAATTGTTTCTGTTAGATTCGTCAGCGGCTGTTAATGGGTTAACCTAAAAAAATTATAACCTAAAAATCATTCTAACCTGCTGCTGCCTCTTCAGCTTGGTGAACATCTGTTCTATGGCCTCGCACGAGAGCGGAGTGGGCGCGTGCTCCAACACATACCGTCCGGCGTCGAACTCCGACGGTGGTGAGAAATACACGTGCTCTATTTCCCTTAGCACCTGGATAATAACAACAATAACGCCTGTATTCTAGAACGAGACTCAAGCATTGATCTTTAGTTAGAGTTAGAAAGGAATGCCGCTATCGTATATAGCGCTATCCCATTCTAACTCTTTTTAAAAAAAATAAAAAAATATCCACTGACATTCACACAGCGCCATCAAGCGCCAAGTGAAGCGTGAAGCCTGTATTATGGGTACTAAACAACGGATAAACATACTTATATACATATTTTTTTTGTAATACATACATATTAACCATAGAAAACACCCAGACCATTACAAACAGACATGTTCATGCACACAAATGTTTGTACTGGGGATCGAACCCGGAACCCTTGGTGTTGCAGCCGACGTTTCAACCGCAACACCAAATGGGTCGTCAAAGTATTTAAGTACAGATCAACGTAGTCACGTTTTAGAATACGGGCTTTAGAATAATGCAGTGCGTTAACAACTACGAAGATGGCAGATGGAAGGGGTTGGGTCTCGCCGTCGCCATTTTTTTATCCTCTATAGGCAGACATGTGACCGCCATCACACATGATGCGGCCGGGGATGGATCATGCCTGCCTAGAAACAGCCTATTCACTGTTTCCTTGAAGAGATTTGATTCCATTTGGTTCCAGGGCAGCCGTACTTCGAGGCAAAACTCGAAATTTCATCCTCACCACCTAGATGAATGGAAGTCGTCGACATTATGTTTTTGTCGTAATTTCTTGCCTCGGACGACAAATCTGTGGATTCAGTTACCATCAGTAGCGTGCACTCAATATATGCGAATAAGCATTTGCTTAATAAGCTTCAGCGCTTACAAAACCTCTGCATAAGGTTTATTTTTGGCTTGCGCAAGTTTGACCATGTGTCCGAATTTAGGAGTAAGCTCGCCTGGCTTTCTATTAGGCATCGCCGTGTGGAACATGTGCTTGTACTCGTTTATAAAATTTTGTATGATCCTCGTTCCCCGCCCTATCTCAAGGATTGTTTCCAATTTTTGGGTACGGACCACTATCGTGAACTTAGGTCTAAGTCGGATAATGTGCTGAGGACTCCTTTGACTAAATCGGGATACTTTAAAGAGTCTTTCCTTCTTTCTTTCATTTGTTGGATACCGATTCGTAATTTTGCCTATTTCTTCTTATGAATATTCATATACTTTCTATTTATTTAATTAATATATGTATTATTTTATATTTTATATGTATATTTAATATCATGTAATATATTATTTGTGTATATTATGTAATAATATTTTAATATACTTATGTATTTATGTTGTACTAGTAATATCTTATATATTATTATTATTTTGTGTCATGCCTTACTTGCCCACTGCCTGTCTTTTTCTTTAACTTTTTCTACTCAAAGGTTGCCTGGAAGAGATCGCTCGTAGCGATAAGGCCGCCTTTGCCCACTATATGTCTGACTTTTCTGTGTTTGTGAACCGTTTATAAAAAGTGAGCAATAAAGTGTTTATCTATCTATACCCTGTGCGTCCAAACAACCCGGAAAATCGCCAACATATTCAATGATTCCAATTTATTCGCCCATTTTCCTCTATAGATTTGACACCATAGGCGATTTGCTGTCAACACCAGCACTAAATTTGACAGAAACGTGTACAATTTAAAGTTTTGTTCATTAGTGTCACTCGCTTTGCATACTCTACTCATAATCTCTGTGCACGCCACTGGTTACCATCTAAATTATTCCCTGAGCGATACGACCTGGCGCCCTGCAAGAACAGAGCGTATCCCCACTTTTGGCCGGCGACGCATTTCTTTGCCCTCTAGTATTCTCAAGTGTACATGGGCGACGGCGTCATTTACCATCAGATGAGCCGTCCGCTCGTTTGCTCGCTACAAAATAAAATAAAAAATTTCGTGAGATGCTTCTCCTTTAAACTTTGTCATTTACCTCTAAATCCGCAGCGGAATGAGCGGCGCTCAGCGACCGCGAGTTGACCCCCGGCGGACCATGTCTGTTCTCCATGCTGTCCTCAGACAACATCAGAGGATGCTGCAAAACGGTTGGATCGAATTATTGAAAGATAAAATAACAATAAATTCATATATTTTGTCTGTTTGTTACGCTTTCCCGACACAGGGAGCCCCCCTGCAAAAGGGAGGGTAACAGAAACCCTCACATTACAGGAAAAAAAAACCTAGTAACACTTTTGTTGGGCAAGGGCCCCACTAGGGCGGAAGGTAACTCCACCCTTACTAAAAAAAGGTAATGATTCAGTTAGAATAAGCACATTAGTTTTTATAGAAAAAAAACGATCATCCTAATTTTTAAAGTTAAAAGCATAATTGAAAGAGAATAGCAACTTTATCAATATTCATTCAATTTATTTACAAAAATAAACTTTGGTGTGATGCTATGAACTATAAAATGGCACAAGAATAATTCCCTCATCCCATTTTATTTATTTATTTTAACAATTTATGCACACACAGAAAAGACAAAACACAATAAACATGGAAAAGTATGTACAAGCTTATTTCACAATGAAATTTCTTCCAGCTGGCCAAAACAAAAGGAAACAAAGTAAGAAAAGTAGGCAAGTGTGTACTAATAATAAAATAAAAATGCACATATATGAAATATATATATATGTTTATGGATAAATACATAACTTATAAAAAAGAAATATATAAGCAACCTAAATTATTTTAATTCATATAGACATATAAATAAATGATAAATTTACATGTAGAAAAATATGATAATATACATAAATTAAATTAAATTAAATTTTTATCATAAAGTTTAAGATTTTTATCTTGAAAGTATTAGTTTACACAGAATAAAACTTCACAGGATTACATGTTGTATATTACCAATAAAATATCTCTTAGCCACAAGTAATATTACTAAAGACGAGCCGTTATTAAATATATATAAATCAATTCTAGAACAACTCTGATGTCTGCACTTGTGGCATGCCGTTTGAGGGTCTGTAATTTATTCTTATTAATTACATATTACACTCGGTATATCACGAGACGATACCTGGAAATACGACAGAATCCTACCTAGACGACACAGTATCGATCCTGCCTTTTAGTTTATTAAATATCATGTACATTAAATATTCTTAAAACGAAATAAATGTTTGTCTATTCATGTTATGTGATCATTAAATAGTTACATGTCACATTTTAGAAAATCAACATTTTCCAAACTCACCTGACGAGATATAGCGGTAAATTGTTTGTATTGATAATGAATCTACATGATTTATATCAATATTGTGTTTGAAACGAATGCACAATAGTGTCGAATATAAATGAATTTGAAAAGATAGCACATAGTATTAAAACACAGATAAGACTAACAAGTCTTTATAAACAATAAGGAAATAAATATGAACAAAATATCAGAAATATTGATGACAACAATGAAATTAGGAAATTATAGATCTTATTTTTTTTGATCGGAGTGTATTTTCGTCTTACTAACACAAAGACATTACTTTCGTTATTTTTGTTTGTTTACATGATCTAAAGTGCACTCATTTCTATAACATAAGAATAAAAATAAATTGAAAAAAAGGAACATGCTCAAAAAACATCAATGTCAATAATCGTGACGTACGTAGCAAATGCGTTTAGTTAGGAAGTCCAATAGTATGTGTTTTCTAATAATTTGTTAATCACAACTAAAAAATATAGATATATTTTAATATTATGCTAATATCTCGGCTATTATGGATTTTTATAGAAATTTCCACGAACATTTTTAGAATTGCATCTACGATTGTAATAATATCATGATGAAACAAAACGCGTAACTTTGCATTCCTCTTTACGTAAATATTATGAAATAATGTATTAAATATATTTTCTAGTATCATTGCAGAAGCAACACTTATTTTGAGTTTAATTTTTATTCTTTAATTTAATATTTTATAAGACAGCTTAAATAATGTTATAAAAAACTGCAATTTAGGCTTTTCAATTATGTGCCCTTATCACTCGTTGGTCTCAAAATTTTAAAAAATCAGTAGCTTTGACGTCATGCTAACGATGAATATTTAGCGATTGTGATTTGGTTATTTTAGTGGTGTTTTTAGTGGACTTTTATTAATGTGTATTGTGAAATAACAAAAATGGAGACTGAAAGGATGATAGAAGATACTATACCGCCTCAGGTACAGATGTGAATTTTAACTAGAGCATACGGTAATGTCATGGCTGCATCCGCCATCTTTAACCCTGTACCGTTTGGGCCACAACTATTTTGTATTTTTGTGTGTGATGAAGCCATGATTTACAGAAGAAACTACACATTTTTACATTTTACAACTCGTAACTTAATTTTTAAAACTACACCAGCCAAGTATCATTAACAATTGTCTACAAGGAAGATTCAATGTTTCAAATTCTGCATTGCGGATGTATGAAATAATACTCTTTTATATGAAATCTAACTTTTATTCTTGTAGTTTTGGTCCTAAATCAAATCATACACTTTTCACTCTACCGTATACATTATTAAAACATTATTGAATCCTTTGTAAACATTACCATCTAATACATATTCGATACCCTGGTAACGAATACAAAAACAATAAAAAAAATGAATAAACTTATTAGAATTGTGTATTCTAATGGCGTATTATAATAAAAGGACGGTAGCTTTCGCCTCTTCAAGTGCATAACGTACCTAACATAACGCCTATTGAAGCAAAATTACGTGTCCTACTTTCTTGACTATTTCGCAATACGAAGAAGTTGAGGTTGCTGAGGCTTGGTTTTGTGACATAATTCTGGACTGTCTAGTTATGAAGCGCCTAACAATGTTACAGCACAGTAATATTGAGGTCATGAAGGCATATAGCATGCAATCTTGATGGTCCACAAACTAATGAGACAGACTGATAGAGAAATTCTAGCAGAAAAACGCGATGGTTTGAAAAAAGACTTGGTCCTACAACCGCTCGAACTTAGCACGCGCGTAAGCAATAGATTCATGTATTGTGTGTTGTGAGTTTCCACCCATGCTACATACGACATCTTACAGCTATTTCTGTTTTTAACTTTTGACTATGTATATTCAAATATGTATGTATTTTCAAAAAAACCTCAAAGATGTAAATATATACAAAAAGATATTTTATTCATAAGGATTACTTCGTATAAATATCTGGTTGAGGTTGCCATCATGTGGAAAGGTGCCCAAGAAACTGGTCACATTGCCATGCTGAATTGCTAGGCTAATTTGATAGTCTATGATAATGTCTTGAAGGGTAGTCCTGTAGATGTAATAAAAAAAATCAAATTGATTTTTTTTCGGTATCATACATTTTGTGGACCTCAATCAAAAGGGGCGTAAATAAGAAAATCATCACTTTTAGAGAAAACTTAATATATTTGTCCTCAGTGTACTTACAAAATTAAAAATGTGTTTGTGTATTTATATTTGTTTTTATATTTATGTGACAAAAAATTTAGATTGTGTATCAATAAATTTAGAAATGATAGGTCAAATATGCATATTTTTATGCAATTTTCTTATACACCCATTTGGCTTGAGGCCTGCTTTTTTTTTATTAATAAAATTACATCTACAGACTCATGGCCCATACTCTTTTTAGTTTAAGATTATTTTGTAAATTAATTATTATAATATAATGTTAGTGCTCCATGCATGGGGCAAAAGAATTGATATAAGGGGGGATGGGATAACAGTCAGAATTAAAATAACTAAATATTTACATTAGGTAAAGTAGGGGGTGAATAATATAAAATAAAGGAAATAAATAACATCATAAATACTCTCTCTGTCTCTGTTTTACTATTATATAATAATAGTAGCAATAACTCTTACATTATTTAAGTCTTACTCTTCATCATTACAATAACAACTTAAAATTAATACATTTTCATGATGACCATGTGGCCACCACCGATGCACTCCTTTAAAGTGCAGATGTTGAGGTGGATGGACCAGGGGAGTGGGCCGTTTTTTGGCTTTGCCTCTCCGATGCAATAAGTTTGTTTAGAATTACATCGTCCCCCCTCTTCATTGCCTGCTATTTGTACATACTTACCTAGAGTTTTGCAAATATTACTTCTTCCCATTAACTATGATTCTGACCCGTAAGATTGTTTATGTAAGTTCATCAACTAATACTGAATGATATATATATGACATGAATGATTTTCACGTAATACAGTAGAACACTGATTTTATCGGAATTAATTGGGACCAAGGTTGATTCGGTTAAACGAAAATTTGGATAATCGGACATAGACTGGTAACAAAGAAAAACGAACTGTCACACATCAAATAAACTTTAGTAAGTTTCTCAACAGGCCAAACCACTGAAGCGCTTTTTTTTTTTCAAAGCATCAAAACTCATATTTTTAGTTTAGTATTTTAATCGGTTTTTATTATATTTTTGTATATATTTTGACGTTCATAAGTGCTTTTTGTAAGCCTAATTTGAAATAAATGTTTTTGACTTTAACAAACACAGTTTTACAATAACACTCACTTGAACATCTCGATCAGATAAAGTTGCAACCCCATCAGGCCTTATCAAAAACACAAAGTGTAAAAATTCACAACGATAATAGAGGCTTAGGACCGATTCGGATAATTGGCGATTCGGTTAATCGGCTTTCTACTGTAATTAAAAACTCATTATTATGAAATTTATATATACTATTTATATAACGGCATAACGGCTTGGAGGGGCCGACCACTGGCGCGATGGTCAGACGAGATTGTGAAAGTAGCAGGTCCAAATTGGGTTTGGAGGGCCCAAAACAGAAACGCGTGGCTGTCTCTGGAAGAGGCCTTTACCTCGAAAGAGGGTTCTGGTGTAAACTGTTCTGTTAAAAATTAATATTTGTAACCATAGAAATTAAAGGCTTTTTTATTTTTTTATTTATTTATGTAGAAACAAACAAAAAGTTTATTTATTCAATTCACAAATATAACAATAATAAATCATAAGAAATATACCTGCTTACTTATATACTCCTATAAAAGGTTGTAATTCTGAACACCAGCCATATTTTGCGAAAAAATAATTTAAGCTGACGATTAGGGAGCCCATCTATCCGCGGTGAATTACCGCCTGCTGCTATTTTACTATCTATTATGAGTCTCTCGCATAACCAAAATATTTAGTCCACTTAAATCCAATTCCATAGCCTGGTATTGTAGTTTTGTGGTATCATGGGTTGTATCATATTCTGTGATAGTATTCCCCAAGTGTAACACATACAAAGATTGAACATTCTAAAAAGGTCCCCTGTGCTGTTGCTTTGGGCCCCACACATGCCTTCCAAAGGTATGGGCCAGTATTTGGCCTCTGAATTTAAGATTCGGATTTCGAAAACATAATAATAATGTGTTTATTTGTAAGACACAGGTGTTAAAAATATTTTTCAGTACTAAACCAACTGAGTATATCATGAGTCCAATCCCATCCTTAATTATATCTGGCTGCCTCCGTTATTTGCTGTTCCGTAAGCACGGACTAATGTATTTAAAGAGGCACCACTAACTAGAACTTTGCGTATGCTCAATGAAGTAGTCAAAGCTATCGACTTGTTTTGTTGCTCTTTCACTGAAGTCACCAAGGTCACATTATTGTTTTATGCGATTCTTGATTTATTTTAATTTTATTTTTCTTAGGGTATATTGTTATTAAATATTGATATGATTATTGAGTAATATTATAATTGTCTACGCTATCGCATTGAGGAAACCTGTAACTCATAAGATTTAAGAGAGAGAGAGAGATTTTTTTTAGAGAAGATTTTCAGTAATTGCCTATTTAGTTATAAATTATCTATGACAAATGTGACATAATTGATGACCCATTTGGTGTAGCGGTTAAGACGTCGGCTGCAACACCAGGGGTTCCGTGTTCGATCCCCGGGCAGTACAATCATTTGTGTGCATGAACATGTCTGTTTGTAATGGTCTGGGTGTTTTCTATGTATAATATGTATGTTATTACAAAAAATGTATATAAGTGTGTTTATCAGTTTTTTAGTAGCCATACTACAGGCTTCACGCTTAACTTGGGACTAGATGGCGCTGTGTGAATGTCAGTGGATATTTATTTATTTATAATTTTCCAGGTGACGTCACTAACATGCCTAGACAGCGGTGTGCGGCCGGCGCCCAGCAGTCCGGCGTATGCGGCCGAGCGAGACGCGTGCCTCAACTATTTCTCGAGATGGAACGAAACCGATCAGGTGAGGTTCAGAGTTAGTACACACCCCAATTAGGTTAAGTCTGCTATTATACCAAAGGCTCTGAGGATCCCCGGGCAGTACAAACATCATCAGCTCATTAAATCTCCCCACCGAGGGGCATGGGCCTACCCGTATAGTCCTTAGTCGTCCAAACCAACATTACGCACAACCTTTGAATTTCTTCGTAGGCGTCGAATAAACGTACATATAATTTCGAAATTTTTAAAACATTGGTATGTGGCAAGATTTGAACCTGCACCTTCCAGATCGGAAGGCAATAGTCCACACAAATAAGCCACCAACACTTTTCCTGTTATTAAGTAAACAGAATGGTGAGTACGCTCATAATCAATAATATGTACGTTTATTCGACGCTCTTACGGTGAAGGGAAATACCGTGACGAAACCTGTGCACACCTACAAAGAAATTCAAATGTTGTACGTGAAGTCGGCCAACCCGCACTGGGCCCGTGTGGACGACTAAGGCCTAATCACCCTATACGGTAGACTCGTGCCCCTCGGTGGGGACGTCTAATGAGCTAATCGTCATCATCATCAATAACAAGTAAACGCTTGGAGAGTTAATTCCAGATAACTACCCAGTCATGCTGCACGGGTAAACCTGTGCCCTGTAATAGAATGAAAATACATTTATTTGACCACAAAATTAACATTACAATACTAGTATAGTACAAAACAAACGATACATAAAAGAAACAAAAAACAAAGAAAGAACAAGAAGACGCAGGCGAGCGTTCGATCCTTACGTGGTTGACATTCCATTTATCCGCACAGCGCGCTATGGTGCCTCGTTCATAATGCGCACCGCAAAGGAATGGAACTCTGCCTCCTTTGTTCCCCGGTCATTACAACCTGGCCGTCTTCAAGGCAACAGGGAATAGGCTGTTTCTAGACAGGCATGATCCATCCTCGGCCGCATCATCACTTACCATCAGGTGAGATGGCGGTCAAATGTCTGCCAATAGATGATAAAAAAAGCAATGTGAAGAGGAAGAAAAACGCAAATCATTATGTACCTAATAATAAAGAAAATCCCTCCCTTAAGAAAAGAATGAGAGCGTCGGTGGCTCAATGGTGTGGACTGTCGCCCTCCTACTGGGAGGGCTGAGATTCAAATCCCGCCAAGTACCAACGTGTTTTCGAAAAATATATGTACGTTATCCGACGCTCTTACGGTGAAGGAAAACATCGTGAGAAAACCTACGCACGCCTGCGAAGAGATTCAAAGGTTAAGCGTGAAGTCGTCCAACCCGCACTGGGTCCGCGTTGACGACTAAGGCCTAATCACCCTATACGGGTAGGCTCGTGCCCCTCGGTGGGGACGTTTAGTGAGCTGATGATGAATAAAGAATTTTTTTTTGTGGTTTCAAGGGCCCTGTCTCAGCTTTTCTTGCTGTGTGTCTGAGTAGGCATTAAAATTATTCAAGTGTCGTTTTGTCCACAGGTGGAGTTCGTGGAGCAACTCCTGGCGCGCATGTGCCACTATCAGCACGGTCACATCAACGCGTATCTGAAGCCGATGCTGCAGAGGGACTTTATAAGCATGCTACCGAGTAAGTTGGGGTTTTGATGGTGGTTGGGTTCTGTTTGCTTTGTGTTGATTATTTGTCATACTAGTGTCCCGCCCCTGCTTTGCACGGGTGCGATGGTGGTATTCGTAATAGGCACGCTCCGCCGCCCCGGGGGCCGGTACCGCCGCAAACGCTACGTACCGCCATTTTGAAATCTGTAATATCTTCGAAAATATTGATTTAAATCATATGCTGTAAAGGGTCATTTAGATCTATATTAAATTAATGATTTATTTAAGGTTGGATAAGGATTAATGCTGTATTGGTTAAAATCGCTTCGAAAATTTGCCATTATTTTTTGTAGAAAGTAAATGACAAAAAAAAATATTATGGGATAACTATAAGAGATAGACGTATATCGCGGAGTTTTCTGTAGATCAGCATGCTACCGAGTAAGTTGGGGTTTTGATGGTGGTTGGGTTCCACTCTGTCTCTCTCTCTTCAACCTATTGCAGTCCACTGCTGGACATAGGTCTCCCCCATTTTGCGCCAGACATCCCGGTCCTCCGCCTTACTCTGTCTGTTTTGTGTTTATTATTTGTCATACTAGCGACCCGCCTACTAGAGATTTATATATGTTTATAATAGATATAAACATATATAAATATCTTATACATTTATATTATTGATATGAAAACAGAACAAGAATAGGATACATTCATAAATAAAAATAATTAAAAAAAAATAAAAAAAAAAATTAAATTAAGTATTTGTTTAATTCCAGAGAAAGGTCTAGACCACGTGGCCGAGAATATCCTCTCGTATCTGGACGCGAGGTCGCTGTGCGCCGCCGAGCTGGTGTGCAGAGAGTGGCAGCGGGTCATCTCCGAGGGTATGCTGTGGAAGAAGCTGGTCGAGAGGAAGGTGCGCACCGACTCGCTGTGGCAGGGGTTGGCTGAGAGGCGGGGCTGGTGAGTTTCTTCATACTTATTACTTGAACGTCGGTGGCTCAATGGTGTGGACTGTTGTCCTGTCGGGAGGGCTGAGGTTCAATAATTTTCGAAATTATATATACGTTGTCCGACGCTCATACGGTGAAGGAAAACATCGTGAGGAAACCTGCGCACGCCTGCGAAGAGATTCAAAGGTTGTGCGTGAAGTCGTCCAACCCGTACTGGGCCCGCTTGGACGACTAAGGCCTAATTAATAATAATAAATAAATATTATATCTAGCCCCAAACTAAGCATAAGCCTGTAATATGGAAACTAAACACAAATACACATACATATATACATTTTTTGTAAATACATACATAGAAAATACCCAGACCACTACAAACAGACATGTTATGCATGAAAATGTTTGTACTGCCCGAGGATCGAACCCGGAACCTTTGGTGTAGTCGCCGACGTCTCAACCTTTACATCAGATTTGACCAGATGGACGGATGACCTAGTAAAGGTGGCGGGTAGCAGATGGATGTCAACAGGCCAACACCACTGAAGCGCTTTTTTTTTCAAAGCATCAAAACTCATATTTTTAGTTTAGTATTTTAATCGTTTTTATTATATTTTTGTATATTTTTTGACGTTCATAAGTGCTTTTTGTAAGCCTAATTTGAAATAAATGTTTTTGACTTTGACTTTGTCAACTGCTAGGGATCGGTCCGCGTAGAAATCATTAGGGGAGGCCTTCGTTCAGCAGTGGACATATTAAGTTGTAATGATGATGATGTTGAGAATGAACTAATAAATTAATAAATCACTACCGACCCGCCCCTGCTTCGCACGGGTGCAATGATGATATACATAATAGCCACGCTCCCGCCTCCCGGTCGGCCGGTACCGCCGCAAACGCTACGTACCGCAATTTTTAAATCTGTAATATACAAAAAAAATGTATTTTAGTATGTTTATCCGTTGTTTAGTACCCATAATACAGGCTTCACGCTTAACTTGGGGCTAGATGGCGCTGTGTGAATGTCAGTGGATATTTATTTATTTAATGGTTTTTATTATACATATAAACCTTCCTCTTAAATCACTCCATCTAATAAAAAAAACCGCATCAAAACCCGTTGCGTAGTTTAAGCGCACACAGTGTTGCCATCTGAGTTTTCGAAAAAGGGCCTTTTGAGAAGTTAAAAAGAGCTAGAAAGGGCTAGATCGAGCGTCAAACGATGTTTTGTTCTAAAAATACTGAAATGATCATCTCATGATGCGGTTTTTTTTGAGCGTCTATAAAATAGGTTATCATGACCAATGAAATAGCAAAAAAGTACTTGTTAGCATGTCGAAAACAATATAATTTGGTAATATTTCAATACAGTGAAAAAGAGCTAGATTGTTCTTTTCGAGTTTATTTATTTAGGACAGTTTACAAGACATACACTTATAACATTGACAATAAACATACGTAAGCGATACAAACAAGCAGTGACGCCTTAATTACAAACTGCCACGACAAGCACAGCTGACATGGAAGCAGTTTAGCAAAATAAAAGTTAAACAGAATTTAATGTAAATTACATACTTAAAAATACTAACCTAGAGTATAGGTTACAAGTGAGTACAACAATTACAAAATTATGCTAGACATAATTAAGACTGCCCCTTAAGAATATTAATCAACGTTCTTTTGAACGTTGTGAAATTACTATTAATATCCAGTTCTGACTTCTGAGCTATAGTTCTAAACTGGCTCATCATTCTATCAATCGGAGAGAAGTGCGACAGGTTACTTTTAAAATGTTTATTTGAAAACAGTTTATAACGCGTAGTTCTATTGATTGTTAATCGTTAAAAAAGGAGTGCACCTATACTTAAAAGTGCTAGATTTAGCTATAAAAAGGTCTAAGGTGGCAACACTTAGCGCACATACGGATATAGGGACATGGGAACAAAAAAGTGACCTTGTTTTATACTATGCAATGATTTGTCTGTATTGGTCTGGATATTTTATATATCACAATTTGTCCTCTCCATTCCAGGATACAGTATTTGTTCAAACCGAAGCCGGGATGCCAGCACCCGTCGCATTCCTTCTACAGACAGCTGTACCCCAAGATTATACAGGATATACGGTCCAGGACAACTGGCGGATGGGCAGGCATAATTTGCAGGTTGGTATACTGTATGATTGAAAGAGGGTCGGTGGCTCATTGGTGTGGACTGTTGTCTTTAGATCTGGAGGGCGCAGGTTCAAATCTCGTCATGTACAAATGTGTTTTTAAATTTTCGAAAATTAACACACTCAATCTCGAAAAATAACGCTCTTACACCGTAATTAATTAATGTTTCAATTTGATGTAATTATTTAAAACGTTAATCTGTATGTAAATTGGATTATATCGCTTTTTAACTGTGATGTTTCATGTTTTATAAATTCGTATGCCTACTTGGTGGATCATAGTGATACTTACTTACTAAAAAAAAACTAAGAAAAAGTATTCTTATTAAAAGCGTTGGATAACGTACATATAAATGTACATGTTTGTAATTCTACTTTCATCGGACAAATGTAAGGTTGATACCAATCGGCACTGGGCCCGCGTGGACGACTAAGGCCTATACACCCTATACGAGTAGGCTCGTGCCCTGGTAAATAATATAATAATAATAATAAAATTTATTTATTTCTCACCACAAATGACACAGAAACACAAATTACAAAAATCCTTAGAATTAACAAAAATAAACCTTTGAAAGCCATTCGTGGGAGACTGGTGCCTATGTAGGTTCAAAGACCCGTGATACAGGTCACCAGGCCCCCTACTTAACATGAAACATAAAACATTTTTGGAAATAGTTATTATTATGACCTTTCGCATACATAAAAATTACATACAATTATAAATTTTGTACTTGCGTGCATGTGTGTATATATGTGTGTGTGTGTGGTGTGTGTGTACGTGTGTTTGCGTTCATTTGTACGTGCGTGTGTTTGTGTATGTATGTGCTTATATATGTGTGTTGTGTGGAACCTAAGTTTGTGAATGTAGTAATTGTTCTGTATCAGTGTACGAAAGATTTCGAAGATATCTCAGTAAATGAGCTGATGATGATGTAAGGTGGATGAAAAGAACGCTCCAGATCCCATACTGATGCCACCCACCTTTGTCCCGTTGTTGTCTCCATATTGCGGAGGCGACGTCACTTTAATTCGTCAACCACCATTCGATACGCGCGATCCAGGTGCTACTCTTCAGCAGTCCTGACCCCGGGTCGACCCTTTCTCCGCGAGTACATTCGTTCGTGTTGATTGTACGATTCACCAAAGTTGACCACAAATGGCGGCCGACTGCGCATGTATACTCATGTAGAAAACAATCAAAGCAAAACTGTAGGCATAATGTGCACACAGATATTAATCATCATCAGCTCATTAAACGTCCCCACCGAGGTTAAACGTCCCCACCGAGGTTAAACGTCCCCACCGAGGTTAAACGTCCCCACCGAGGTTAAACGTCCCCACCGAGGGGCACGAGCCTACCCGTATAGGGTGATTAGGCCTTAGTCGTCCACGCGGGCCCAGTGCGGATTGGACGACTTCACACACAACCTTCGAATCTCTTCGCAGGCGTGCATGAAGGTTTCCTCACGATGTTTTCCTTCACCGTAAGAGCGTCGGATAACGTACATATATTTTCGAAAATTCGAAAATACGATTTGAACCTCAGCCCTCCCGGTAGGAAGGCGACAGTCCACACCACTGAGCCACCGACGCGTTACGTTGAAGAAAAAATAACCTAACTGTTTTCTTAAAAGAAAACTTTGATGGAGCTGATCTAATATCCATAGGCAATTCATTCCATAGCCGAGTGACTTGTGTGGTGAAAGATTTAGTCAGAAAGTCAGTGCGGTGCAGGGGGGTACCCATACGAAGATTGTCAGAAGACTTTCTGTTTTGTGTGCATCTAACGGCTTAGTGGAGCTCCATCATCACGCAAACCTCGCATCACTCGTAGTGTGAATAGAATTTTGTATGTCTTACAATGATGTAAAAAAAGATTCGCGACAGCACACATACTTCGAATGAGCGTTGTTCTAGACGTTAAGGTTCACTATAACTGGGATATTGAGTGTGAAAGACGTGCGCTTGTTTACGATTTTATTTGCAACTGACATAGACATTTTACATTGAATATGATCGTCTAACTGAATGAGTGATGCATACAATTGCGTATAGCTAAAGATCTATATGGTACGGTATAAGGGCGCGTTAAACAACATTAAAACATAACATTTACCTAAACAAAAGAGTACAAACTGTACTCTCTTCGGCGGTTCGTTTTTGAGGCACGGATGGCGTATCTACCTTTATGTATACAGAATATCATTGGTGTCTAAATAGTTTTTACACATGGGCCTATAGATAATATCGATAAATCTATCAATACTATTGCTATTGTCTAACCATCAATAGTGGACTATAAAATTTAAAGAAAGAAAATTAATTTACATGCCTGCAAATGTGTACCAGTCAACCTGAAAACAAATTAATACATTTTAAAACATTTGTTTTCGTTATTTCCAGAGAATCAACTGCCGGTCGGAGAACTCGAAAGGCGTGTATTGTCTCCAGTACGACGATAACAAGATCGTCTCCGGCCTCAGGGACAACACCATCAAAATATGGGACAGGAAGACGTTGCAGTGTGTCAAAGTGAGTGGGAAAAAAATAATAAATATCCACTGACATTCACACAGCGCCATCTAGCCACAAGTTAAGCGTGAAGCCTGTAGTATGGGTACTTAACAACGGATAAATATACTTATATACAGTTGTTTGTAAAAACATACATATTATACATAGAAAACACCCAGACCATTAGAAACAGACATGTTCATGCACACAAATGTTTGTACTGCCCGGGGATCGAACCCATTTTAACCATTAAAGCAAAATGTTATTAAATGGTTTTTTGGTCTGTGTGTTTCTATATGTCAATATGTATGTATTTATAAAAAGGAATATATAGGAATAAGAATATATTACAGGCTTATTGGGGCTAGATGGCGCTGTGTGAATGTCAGTGGATATTTATTATTATTATTACGTCGGTGGCTCAATGGTGTGGACTGTTGCCCGCCTACCGGGAGGGCTGAGGTTCAAATCCCGCCACGTACCAATGTGTTTTCGAATTTTCGAAAATATATGCACATTATCCGACGCTCTTACGGTGAAGGAAAACATCGTGAGGAAACCTGCGCACGCCTGCGAAGAGATTCAAAGGTTATGCGTGAAGTCGTCCAACCCGCACTGGGCCTGCGTGGACGACTAAGGCCTATACACTATACGGGTAGGCTCGTGCCCTCGATGGGGACGTTTAATGAGCTGATTATGATGATGATTAGGTTTTATTTAAGTAACTTACATAATTAAATTCTCCACAGGAACTTCAAGGTCACACCGGCTCAGTGCTATGTCTGCAGTACGACGAGCGAGCCATCATATGGGTCCTCCGACAGCACGGTGCGAGTGTGGGACGTCACCACCGGCGCCATGTTGAACACGCTCATACACCACTGCGAGGCGGTCCTACATCTGAGGTTCTGCCACGGCATGATGGTCACATGCAGCAAGGTATTGTCACGGTGGTGATTGTATACACGACACGTAGACAGACATGCAGACACAGAGACAGACATGCAGACACACAGACAGAGATGCAGACACACAGACATGCAGACACACAGTCCCCACCGAGGGGCACGAGCCTACCCGTGGCGGGTGTATAGGCCTTAGTCTTCCACGCGGGCCCAGTGCGGATAAAGTACGATTTTTTGCGTTCCAGTCAGTAAAATTATATTTTCAGTGTTGCAAGTTTTTGATCCCAAATAAATAGTGATGTGGTAGCATCGAGTTTTATAATTAAAACTTAATCGATATATATTTTTTTAAATATCTAATTGAGTTTATTACAATAAAAATGTGTTATTTATATATTATATAGGTATATATAGGTTATTTAATAAAACACATACACGGTAAGTAATTCTGTACCTCCTGTGATGAGGGATACGTGTCGAGTTGTACCCTTTTTGAGATTTTAGCATTGGAATAATGAGAAAAACATTTAAATTTTTTGGGTCTAGCTCATGTTTATCTATCTAATTTTGTGAAAAGTGATATTAATAGCACGATTTTGGAGGCAACATCGTGAATGTAGATATAAATGAAGTTGTTATAATTCTGACACTATATATTCTGACACATTTCACCAGCTTTTGTAATAATGTAGTAGTAAGAAATTTTAATATTCTGGTTAGGTCCATATTTCTACAATCGTATCTATTACGGTTTGTACATTTTCACAATCATTTTTACAATAAAAAACCGCTTTGAGTTTATTAAAGCATGACTAAACGTCTAAGTCGTATTGATTGTCGAACGTCACCATTGTAGCGGTCACCCGTGTTTGTATCAGTGACAGTAGCACTTGTCATTGTAGTGACTGGAATGAAAAACCGTACTTTAGGCCGACTTCACGCACAACCTTTGAATTCGCAGGCGTGCGCAGGTTTCCTCACGATATTCCTTTACCGTAAGAGCGTCGGATAACGTTGCATCTACATACATCTTTCACACATTTCGAATTTTAAATCACGGAAGGCCTCCACAATATTGTCGCGTTACCGTATTTAACTTTTGAATCCACACGATAAGAAGAAAACTTAATAAAGTTATTTTTGGGTAAACAGACAGATCGATAGCGGTATGGATATGAGCTCGACCACAGAATCAATTTGCGTCGGGTGCTCGTAGGCCATAGGCGGCAGTCAACGTGGTGGACTTCGACGAGAAATACATAGTGAGCGCGTGATCGGACTATAAAGGAAGCAAGGAAAAACTTAGGTACTGTTAGACTCGGTACTGAGTCGTCTAGGTAGTACACCGCAGTGACAGATATCGTCCCAGAAAACAAGAGTGTTATGTATTTTTTTTTATTGCTTATGTAGCAGACGAGCTGGCGGCCCATCGATGGAAAACGGTAACCGCCGCTCCATGGACAACTGCAATGCTAAGGGCATAGCCATGCCGTGCCTATCAAGAGAAGGGCTCTCTTTAAACCTCGTTTGAAGAAGGACATGTCGTAGTATTAGAACACCGAGCTGGAGTCGTTCCATAATTTGCACGCACGCGAAGGAACGATCGCTGGAACGAACGTTTGGAAGCGAAAGTTTCCAGTGTATGGATGGACCCTATCTCGATAGGATAGTTTTGTGTTTCGGGATAAGGCACTGCGGACCTAGCTCAGGGTTTGGTGGTGGTGATTTACTAATAGGCTAAGTGAGCTAGAGCCTAAGGCGGCAGATTTAGAGGGCGGCAAATTTGCCCAAATATTTTTCGTCGTACAGATATTAAAAGAAACACACTTAATTATGTGTACACATTAAGTCCGTAATCCGTATATAAAAGATAACTAAATTCATTTAAAGTGTTGCAATTCAGAATAAATGTAATCTCACCAAAAACATTGTAACGCTTCAATTCAAAACGTTGGTAGGAGCGGCAAAATTTTAAGCTATTATAGCGGCAAATTTGTAAATCTGCCACTGACCTAGCTAGTGAAATTACCGGGTATGAGACCTAGCATCCAGGTAATGGGAGTGCTTGTATCCCATCGGGATACTTGTCGGGGTAATGCAGTCGAGTCGATCTGTGGTGGCGCTTGTATCCCATCGGGCCGCAGTCAATGGTGGACTTCGACGAGAATATATTGTGAGCGCGAGCGGTGATCGGACTAAAGTTGAGAAAGCTTACCCTGGGTACTGTGGTGGACTCGGTACTGAGTCGTCTGAGTGGGTACCTAAGATAAACAATAGCAAGCTAAATCTAGTCATCGTGGTAGACTCGGTACTGAGTCGTCTGAGTGGGTACCTAAGATAAACTAAAGCAAGCTAAATCTAATATGTTAACTTTTTATGATAATAATAATCAAATGCATTTATTTGTCTTCCAAATCATTCAAGATACAATAAAAAAAATCAAGATCAAATAAAAATAATCATTATAAACTAATTAAAAGTAAAATTAAATAAAATTCATCAAAGTTAAATTAATCAGAATAAAAAATAAAATTTATCAAGGTATAATTAAAAGTACAATTAATCAAAATAAAACTATGTAAATAAATGTAATAAACGTTTATTATATTATTTAAACGATTTATTTCCCCGACAGGTGTGGACACATCTCTGCGAGTTTGTGCGAACACTGAACGGCCACAAACGCGTATAGCGTGTCTGCAGTACCGCGACCGTCTGGTGGTGTCGGGCTCGTCGGACAACACCATACGCCTGTGGGACATCGAGTGCGGACAGTGCATACGCGTGCTCGAGGGACACGAGGAGCTCGTGCGCTGTATACGGTGAGTGTGGGGGACACCGACACACACACACACACACAAGGGCGACACGCTGACACACACACAGACACAGGGCGACACGCTGACACACAGACACAGGGCGACACGCTGACACACAGACAGACACAGGGCGACACGCTGACACACAGACACAGGGCGACACGCTGACACACAGACAGACACAGGGCGACACGCTGACACACACACAGACACAGGGCGACACGCTGGCACACAGACTGTGCGACACAATGAGACACAGGGCGACACGCTGACACACAGACTGTGCGACACAATGAGACACAAGGCGACACGCTGATACACAGATTCAGGATGACACACACAGATTCAGGGTGACACACACAAATTCAGTGGGACACACCTGTCGGCATACGGTGAGTAGGGGAGACAGGGCGATCCAATGAGGCACAGGGGGACACAATGAGACACAGGGTGGCACGCTGAGACACAGGACGACATGATGAGACACAGGAGACACAGGGCGGCACATATAGGCACAGAGCGACACACGCTAGGTGATACGCTCGGACACAGACCGACTCGGTCAGCTATAGAGAGGCACAATAAGGCACAGGGTGACATAGATAGACACAGCGATACAGGCAGACTCAGGGTGACACACAGGCACAGAGCAACACAGACACTGGGCAACACACACAGGATGAAATGCACGGATACAGCGACACACACATGGTGAACACAATGAGACACAGACCAAGTCGGTTAGACACAGAGCAACACGCTTGGACACAGAGCGACTCGGTCCGACACAGTGTCCGAAACACTGGGCGACACAATCAGACACAGAGTGATACAGACGCGGTAATACGCTCAGATACAGAGCGAAACGCATAACATTCATGAAAACTTTGACTTAGCGCGTCATTGACAGGGTACAAAAGCACGAGCACACTACTATGTCACTATGACATGTAGCGAGCGACCTGATTGTGAATGGAAATTCTGCCAAACCGACGCCATGGGCAAACTTTTGTCGCGGACACATTTTGAGTGAGATTGTGCATGTGGTTAGTGTATTGTGTATGTAAGGCTCCGCTAGTATACTAACAAGTACCAGGGCACCATAACTAACCTGGAGGCGCGACCGGATCCGACACTTGCCCAGTGAGATTGTGCATGTGGTTAGTGTATTGTGTATGTAAGGCTCCGCTAGTATACTACAAGTACCAGGCACCATAACTAACCTGGAGGCGCGACCGGATCCGACACTTGCCCAGTGAGATTGTGCATGTGGTTAGTGTATTGTGTATGTAAGGCTCCGCTAGTATACTAACAAGTACCAGGGCACCATAACTAACCTGGAGGCGCGACCGGATCCGACACTTGCCCAGTGAGATTGTGCATGTGGTTAGTGTATTGTGTATGTAAGGCTCCGCTAGTATACTAACAAGTACCAGGGCACCATAACTAACCTGGAGGCGCGACCGATCCGACACTTGCCCAGTGAGATTGTGCACCTGTTAGTGTATTGTTTATCCAAGGGCGGATCCAGGTTAGGCACCAGGAGGGGGTCACATAGTAGTAGTCAAGTTAAGAACTTATAAGGCATTTTGTTAATGTACTTTTTAGTACAGTACTTAAAGCTCAGTTTACCTTAGATAAACACAACGGCCAATGTATTTTCGAATTTTCAAAAATATATGTACGTTATCCGACGCTCTTACGGTGAAGGAAAACATCGTGAGGAAACCTTCATGCACGCCTGCGAAGAGATTCGAAGGTTGTGTGTGAAGTCGTCCAATCCGCACTGGGCCCGCGTGGACGACTAAGGCCTAATCACCCTGTACGGGTAGGCTCGTGCCCCTCGATGGAGACGTTTAATGAGCTGATGATGATGATGATGAAACACAACGGCGGATCCAGCCGTTGTGTTTATCTAAGGTAAACACATAAATCTAACAGTGAATTCCCACGCTTCTAGGTTCGACAACAAGCGGATAGTGAGCGGCGCGTACGACGGCAAAATCAAAGTGTGGGACCTCCCCGCGGCGCTGGACGTGCGGACACCACACCAGGACCTGTGTCTCCGCACCCTCGTGGTGAGTTTGGGATGATGACCAGTGTTTCTCTTGTTATGGTTAAGAATACATTGTCATATGAGGCTGAAACTGACAGGAAAATGCTAGCAGAAAAAACGCAATAGCCAGGGGGTAACCACAATCTCTTAAAACAGTATTGTTATAATGATACGTCAGTATTTTGTACTAGAAAAGACGAAGTAATATTATTGTAACACTGTTTTAAGAGATGGCGGTTACCCCCCTGGGGCTATTAAAGACTTGGTTCCAAAAACGGTTTGATGTTACGAATTGAACAGGACGGTCACAACGCTCACCTGATGGTAAGTGACGGCTGACCATGACAGAGCGGCATTGAAGGAGACCAACAACTGATAGACAGTTATTATTCTCACACAGACAGATGTTAGGCCTCTTATACCCGGTAATTTCACTAGCTTCAGCGCCCACATCCCGATAACAAAAGTGCATAGCACTGGAGTTCCCCGGGACGATGTCAGCCGTATCACTTACCATCAGGTGAGCGTGCTGCACAATTCCTATTCAACCTATCGCAGTCCACTGCTGGACATAGGTCTCCCCCATTTTGCGCCAGATATTCACTTTCCCTATCCAGCCTCCACCAGCGAACGCCCGCAAGTCGTCGGTCCATCGGTCCTCCGGTCCTACGCTACGCTTGCCGAGACGCGGTCTCCACTCCAGAAGTCGTCTGCTCCAACGGACCGAAGTTCCGCGACATACGTGACTATATACATGGCTATGTCGGTCACTTTAGTTCTCTTGCGGATTAAATCATTTCTGATCTTATCCCTAAGAGAGTCTCCAAGTATAGCTCGCTCCATTGCGCGTTAAGTGACTTTGAACTTGTGAACCAATCCCGCAGTCAGTGTCCATGTCTCAGCTGCGTATGTTAGCGTATATTAAAATATTTTAATCTCTCACTATAGTTTTTAAGTGAACGACCAAAGTTGTATTTGTAAGAGACATACTTTATTATTTTTTTGCATCTTTATATTGTAAGAGCGTCGGTGGCTGTATGGTGTGGACTGTCGCCCTCCTACCGGGAGGGCTGAGGTTTAAATCCCGACACGTACCAATGAGTTTTCGAATTTTCGGAAAATATATGTACGTTATCCGACACTCTTACGGTGAAGGAAAACATCGTGAGGAAACCTGCGCACGCCTGCGAAGAAATTCGTCCAATCCGCACTGGGCCCGCGTGGACGACTACGGCCTAATCACCCTATACGGGTAGGCTCGTGCCCCTCGGTGGGGACTTTCAATGAGCTGATGTTTTTTTTTTTTTTATATCTGATGGGCTCACTCTTGAGCGCAGATTATCCTATGGGAAGAGACGTGCTCTAAGATGGAGCGAGCTTGCCCAGAAAAAGCCTATTCACTCGTTTTTTGAATGCCACGGCGTTGTAAGTGGCCGGAAACACAAACGCGGGGAGGCTCATTCCATTCCCTGGCAGACGATGATGATATTGTTCGACAGGAGCACACGGGTCGCGTTTTCCGGCTGCAATTCGACGAGTTCCAAATAGTGTCGTCGTCGCACGACGACACGATACTGGTGTGGGACTTCCTCAACTACGGCGGCGCGCAGGCCGCGCCCCCGCCCGCGCCGGCGCCGCGGCCCGGACCCCCGACCTCGACCACCATCTGTACGACTAGCCGCGGTGAGTTGGACACTTGGAACCCCGGGAAGTTAAGTGTAGGAACCCCACGGATTTAAGTGTAGGAACCCCAGGAAGTTAAGTATTGTCACCCCAGGGAGTTTAGTATAGGAACCCCAGAGAGTAAAGTATAGGAACCCCAGGCTAAAAGCCCCGTTGCAGGTTGCTACCTACTGGACCACCATTTATACGACTAGCCGCGGTGAGTTGTGCACTTGGAACCCTCAATTTTAGGAACCCCAGTCCAAAAGCGCCGATCCAGGATGCTACCTACTGGACCACCATCTGTACGACTAGCCGCGGTGAGTTGGCCACTTGGAACCCTCAATTTTAAACCCCCCCCCCCTCAATTTTAAATTACTTAATGTAACAATATATCATAAACACTGAAATAGCTGAGCAATTTAAGACCAAGGATTTTTATCACATAAATATTCGTCAATAGTGTAGTACCCTTTTTTAGAAAGGTGGTTTTTTATTCTAGCTTTAAACATGTGTAAAGGTAACTCGACAATATTCTGCGGTACCTTATGAAAAATTTATACATCTTCCTATAAAAGATTTACCTCTTTATGTAGTCTCAAGTCCGGAACAGCAAGTTTGTTTCTATTCGTAGTATATAAATTGTGTGAGTCACAATTTTTTTTAAAGGTATGATAGTATTTACGGACGTAAATTAAATTTTCATAAATATATTGTGATGCTACAGTCATTATATTTATTTCTTTAAAAAGTTCCTTAAGAGAGTCTGAACCCCAGTTTAAGGATAAAAGTCCTAACGGTAACCTAAATAACACGGTAACACACTTTATTAATAAACCACTATAAATTACACACAACACTAATTACACTTACACTCTCACTAATTAGTCAATTTACGCACGCACTTTAATCCGTAATTAACACTGCACACTATAACACAACACTTAATGAGTCCGTATAATGTCCGCACACACACGTTATAATCACTCGGTAACTCTTCACACTCTTATATCACACTCGACGTTCCCTTAGATATCGCTGTATCACTCGCTTCTTCCTTGTAGTCGCAGGTATTTCGCTCTTCGTTCGCTCTTGAGTAGAACACAAGACTCCCGGCGCACCCGTCGGTCCGCCTTATATACCTGTCCGGCCGCTGAGCTCGAAGCGTCGACGTCATTCTACATAGTTCGCGAATTATCTAGAACATACTAGACTCTTTCCTATTTGACAATGAGGGTTTTTGTAATGTTAAACCTCACTAGATGGCGCTACGTTGGTGAAAGGTCTAGGATAATTTCGATTGGTCACTGATGTTTGTAGTGACATTAAATATCCAAATGTCACGCGAATAACCAACGGGAAGAGAGCAACTTGCTATTATACTTGACAGATTATTAAATTACAAATACCCTCATTCGCATGACATACTCTATGGTGGCCTGACGTCACATATTAGCCGCCATATTTAATGTCATTTTAATTACGTCAATTCGTAACAATATACAATAGGTAAAATTTGTTGAATCTAGGGTCGAGTAGAGTTAGGCCGTTTTGATTCAGAACCTTGGCTCTACTTGAAATCTGATATCTTTTTCTCAGGGCAAACTTTATGAAGTCGTCTCGGCAACACTTTACTTACGTATTATATACTCTTAGGATAGTTAAAATGATTTGGAAAAAGTGTGGACGACTAAGGGCTAATCACCCTATACGGGTAGGCTCGCGCCCCTCTGGGGCCGTTTAATGAGCTGATGATGATGAATGCCGCACTGCGCCCGTCACTCGAGACAACAGATGTTAGGTCTCTTATACCCGGTAATTTTACTAGAACGGTTAACGGCTTTTTTTTTTCGAACTGACTACTGCTGTTGGCCGCAGATGGCCTTTACAGCTTCACCGGGCAAGTGGCGAGCGCAGATGGCTCTCAGCCGACGGTTAACGGCCCAATCTCCCCATAGCTATGCGAGAAGGCCTATACCCTGCAGTGGACCGATATAGGCCAATGATGATGATGATGATTTCTTTCTTTTCCAGGTTAACCATAGCAAAATGTAAGGAGACTTTGTTAATAGCCAAAGCGCAGTGTAGTGACATACAAATAATGTTAAGTGATGCTGAAACACTGTTACCGAACTGGGAATCGAACTGTGGACTGTGGTGTCTCCCTTATGCTGGGCCTATAGCGGTGGACGTTACAGGCGATGGACACCGGTCTGAGGCGTTCACGTATGGACTAATAGGTTAAGAAGTAAAGCCTAGCAGTTGGATGTTGGAAATAGTTTGAACTGAATTGGAGATGGTTTATAAATATTAGATGGACACACTTTATAAGGCGATTCGTGAATCTTCGGCGATTAAATTCCCGAGGATTGCCGAACGATTTTAATACAAAATGTTATCAATGTGGTGTAATGGTTGAAATGTCGGCTACACCAAGGGTTCCGGGCTCGATGCCCGGGCTGTACAGACATTTGTGTGCGTACATATCTGTATCGGTCTAGGTGTATCTATGTATAATATGTACGTATTTACAAAAATAAGTATATAAGTATTTATTTGTTGTAAGTACCCTTACTGCAAGCTTCATGATTAACTTGGGGCCTATGGCGCTGTGTGAATCACAGTGGATTTTTTTGTAAACTAAACCAGACTTATTGTGCATAGTATTAAGGTTTAAAAAGTGTACTATTTATTCTTGTCACTCGTGCATGATCATACCGATACTGGCATAGATTAATAAAAAAAAAAAAAAACCTTAGGAAGTAACACATTTAATAAGGCTCACATGTTACACCAATAAAGTACCGCGCAGCGCAATTTTTGAAGCTATCGTCCAATCAGGATATACTACGCACGGTGCTTTTTTCCATGCCGGTATTGGTCGTTATGTTAACTAGTGCAACATACTGCACCTTAATACTATGCACCGTAAGTCTGATTTAGTTTGTCCTTCGGCAATATTCGGGATGATTGAGTGAGCGGCCGATGATGTACGACGTGCCATATAAAGTGTGTGCTTACTGAATTGTATGTAAAATAGTAGATATGTTGCCTGAATTAGTAGCCTTTGTAAGCAGTTTGAATCTTGAGAATCGGAATGTATATATAATATAATACCTCGCTACAGTGTTGCCGAATGGTCGATAGTTTGATTATCGATAGTTTGCGAAACGTCGATACAATCGATTGTTGTTCGATATTAAACTATATAGTATCGATACTGTCGATAGATTTTGTTTTCAATATTAATAATTGTGTCGATAGTTTTGGCAATTGTTAGCAACAAGTACCGTATCGATAGTTTACTGTAAAATCGTCGAAACTAACGATTGTTGTTCGATATTAACTTGATAGTATCGATACTGTCGATAAATATTTTTTTCAATATTAATAATTGTATCGATAGTTATTTGATTGTAAACTTCGATAATATCGGTACTTATGATACATTTTTTCCGTGTCAATATTTACGCTTACGATTATCGATAGTATCGATACTTTTGCTGTTGTCACACTATCTGTAGACTATCGAGTGGCAACACTACCTCGCTATGTAAGAAAATGTTGGAACCAGTTTAAACCGGATTGAATTGTTATGTTTTGATCCACCAATGAGATTGTTCAATTTGCAGTTTTGATGTAGATTCATAACTTGTGATGATACCTTTTTGTGATGATGATGATATTTTCAATTATGTTCAAAAAATAACTATAAGTCTCGACAAAGTTTTTGGCCGCTCCGAACTTCGGACAAGACGATGCGCAGTTTACAAAATTCATACATTCTTTTAATAACGTCACACAACAAAGTAAGCACTTGCGACTATATTCAGAGCGGCCGTAAAGTTTGGCGAGATCTGTACATCATTCTTGAGAGTCTGCTGTGCAGAAAGCAATCGTTTGTTGAGAAGCAACGTCACAAGTTAGGAAAAATCATGACGATGGTAAATATGTTAAAGTGTTCACGCCTTCACGATTTAACTGTCATCCTTGCTAGTGATGGGCAAAGCAAACGTTTACCGAGAAACGTCACTTGTTAGAAGCAAAATGGAAATATATGTTTTTGAGCAAATCCCGGCTAGTTTTGGTAGGTCATGTGATTTATACATGTTTTAAAACAACCACCGGTGTCAAAAGCAGTATAAGTCAAAGAGCCGGCCGTATAAAAGTCCTATGGATCAGATACATGAACATTTTTTTGAATATAGTCTGAGCAATCAGAACTAAAGGTCGACACCCCTGAAAATGTCTGATTTTGCCCGCATGCAAAATTATGACTTCACATCCGGTTGTAATTCCACACGTTGTTATTATAACTCATGAAAAAAAATGACGCTAAAAGATAATATTCGATGAGTAGAATTGAGTTTTCAAAGGTCAAGAAGCAATTCATTCACGAACGTGAGTCGTCCACAATCAAAGGTACGTCCTTTCAACTCGATAGTCTTGTCAAATTTTCATACAATATTGTTAACAGAATAAATACGTGGCGTTAACATCAGTAATAAATCAAAGTTAAACTGGCGACTCCTTCTAATTAGACAAGTTGCGATCGCTCGGAGCGATTCGTTAACAAAATTCGCTTACAGTTATATGAAAATTACTTACTCGAGGAAGATGAATAAGTTTCTGCAACGAAAACTAAATATTCCAACACCAAAGTCATACGGCCTAATAAGAAACTATGTCTAGACAGAATTCAGAATAAAGGCCATATAAAAGATGTGTACACTTTTCTGGGTTTACCAAAAGCTGTGAGAATAGATTAATGATAACGTTGTGTCAGGGGGTCACCGCAATCTCTTAAAACAGTATTGTTTTAATGATACATTAGCATTTTTGTACCAGAAAAGATGAAGTAATATCGTAACACTGTTTTAAGAGATGGCGGTAACCCCCTGAAGTTTGTAAAACGTTAAATACTACGAGTGATTTCGTAACATACTTCGTAGCACATCTCAAGTACGTTACGCTACGTGTGCTACGAGTTACACATGAGTGACTACGACTGGACGCAGATTTTCCTCTCTTATATTTTATACCAAAACGAGCGAGACGGAACGTGTTTTTTGATTAATCCGTGCTATATAATTGCGTCTGACAGTTCCGTAGCATTAAAAAGTTACTGAATCCGCCCGCCTCTTTCGTTTTGTTATACGATTGGAAAGAGACGAACATATGTATGATAACAAATTATACTGGAATTATATGTAAACAAGATTTATTCGATTCTGTATGAAATTGTCGATATAGAGATTTGTAAAACACTGCCGGGACTGTGATGACAGCTGACAAATATTTGTAAAATTATGTACGGGTTGAATATTATATGAAAATTTGGATGTACATCTTATATGTTGGTTGTATTTTTAATTTAAATGTTTGTTTAACATTAAAAACACTTAAAATTCCATGTAGAGTGAACTCTGTCACATGTGATTTTAATTTGGTCGCATTAAGTTAATATGCGTCCAAATTAAAATCACATGTTACAGAGTGTTATTAAATTAAAACAGAGTTCATTTAAAAGGTAAACATAACAACAACTCCGCCTTTTCATAAACATTAAAATATGAGAAAAATAATGTATGTGTAAAATCATTTGAAAGTAAAATATTAGGATTTCACTAACAAATTGAAAACTTTTTGTATTGAACATTAGTAGAAATTAAAGCGAATTTACGATTTCAAGCCATGACATGGAACCTCGAAGTGGCATGCCGTCACTGCGCTAGTACATCGGCAACTGGGTGTATTTACGCAAAAAGGATCCAAACCCACAAGGAAGTCAAAAATGAGTTAAGTATACCAAACTGGCCTCTGGGGTGTAAATTAGCCTTTTGTATATACCATCAACAATATATACATATTGAACATGTTAATCGATGGTCGTTACCATCCCACATGTATGGCCCTTACGTTTTTTAGTTACTCAAAAACGACTCAGTCTCCTTGGATTCATATAGAGAAATATCCATCCAAAAGTAATGACCTCAAAATAATATATCAAAATCCCATACACTTGAATCCTTTTTGATAATGTACACTAATTATACAATAACTAATGTGCAAATAAAACTTAAACTTCAATATCTCAAATGTGTCATTTTGTGGGTTGGATCCTTTTTGTGTGCGTCGGTGGCTCAATGGTATGGACTGTCGCCCTCCTACCGGGAGGGCGACAGTCCATACTACCACGTACTAATGTATTTTCGAATTTTCGAAATTATATGTTCGTAATCCGACGCTATTATAGTGAAGGAAAACATCGTGAGGAAACCTTCATGCATGCCTGCGAAGTGATTTAAAGGTTGTGTGTGAAGTCGTACAATCCGCACTGGGCCCGCGTGGACGACTAAGGCCTAATCACCCTATACGGGTAGGCTCGTGCTCCTCGGTGTGGACGTTAAATGAGCTGATGATGATGATGATCCTTTTTGTGTAAATACGTCCAACTGTCAATGTGAGCGGACATTAGACTAGAAATATGTTGTAAACCCTGTAAATATTGTACTGAATAATGTGTGTCATCATCGCGCTGGGTACGGGGTGATATATAGAATGTTCACGAAACTGTCAGTTTGACATTTGAAATGTGACGTGGCAGTGACAGCGGCTGTCAAAATTGTGGAATTCTTTGATCTTATTTCAATACGCTAGTGAAGTACTTCTGATTAATGCCCCAGTTATTTCTAAAAAAAATCTAGAATGGGATATTAGCGGTGTGGGTCTTGTTTTTTATTTTTCCTAATTCATCTTTCGGAATCTGTCACCTTAACTTTGTCTGGTAGTTCAGACATATATCTCTTCTTAAACTTGCTGTTTGATTTCAAATTTTCTTGTTTTACTTCTAAAAACTAATTGTTTTCAGTAACTAGTACTTCGTTGACTAGAATTGCAGATATTTGTTGTTATCGACAATAACTTGCAATGTTTAACATAGAAGAGTTTTATTTTGTGTTGCCACATGAAAATAATGTTTTCTATTTTTAAAAAGCCATCAGGCCAGTTAGAGGCGTTATATTTAATCTGAAGTAACTAAGCCTCTAACTACATGCTTTTATAACTACTATTTTGAACAACTTCAAATACTAAATACTCTACTTTTCTAGAACAGTACAGTTTTTTTTTCGTGACTTGTTTAAAAGCTTGATGTTGCATCGGCTAGTGTGTTCGGGTATCAGCACCATCGGATGGGTGGCGAAAGGTATTGTGCTTAGTCCGTGCTTGTATATGTAGGTTAAGTCCTTGGTCCCGAGTATATTAGTAACCATAGATTTTAGCCAACCAAGCAAACGACTACAAGTCGTATATACCCACCAATCCATTGGGCCGCGTAGATTGCGTCTATATTTGATGCTAATGCGAATCGCTTAATAGTAGATATCATGCAGTGGCGTGCACTCCATACATGCAAATCAGCAGTGCATACCCTGTGTGTCCAGACAACCCGGAAAATAGCTAACATATCATTAGAGGAAAATGGGCGAATAAGTGGGAATCATTTGATAATGATTCCCACTTAGTCGTCCATTTTCTCTACAGATTTGAAACTCTGTAGAGGAAAATGGACGATCTGCTGTCATCAACAGCACTCAATGTGACAAAAATGTAAATTATTTATTTCTTTTATTTTAGTGTCACTCACTTTGCATACCCTATTCATAATCTCTGTGCACGCCACTGATATCATGTGGATTTTATGTGGATCTTTTTTTTATCGATTCAAACAAGTATCTTCTAGAACTCTTCTCTTTCCTTCGTATTGAGTTACACAGAGAGGTCGTTCTACAGTTTAGTGTGTGAACTGAACTTTGGTGACCACCACGATAATGACATATCAACAACGGCGGATCCAGGGGGAGGGTCATGGGGGTCATGACCCCCCTGAGCTATTTTTAAGTACTAACGTACATTAACAAAATATCTTATAAGTTCTTTATTTGACTACTGCTATGTGACCCCCTCCTGGCGTCTAACCTGGATCCGCCCTTGCATAACAGTGTAATTTATCGATTCAAACAAGAACCGTCTAGAAATCGTCTCTTTTCTTCGTATTGAGTGAGACAGAGATGCCGCTCTACAATGTGTGAGAACTAAACTTTGGTGCCCACCACGATGATGACAACAATGTATTTATAGTCTATATACAAAAAGAAATAGTTTAATTAAATATTAGCAGGCTCTTTTGATTGTCACAGAAAAGGTTAGTACCTCGGTTTCGCGCGGGTTTTTGGAGGTTATTTAACGATCTCAAATTTAAAAATATATATAATTTAGCCTGTGTTTTTCGAGGATATTGTAGCTAAATTGGTCCATTAGTTTTGGAGTCAATTAAAACTAACAATCAACTCTTCCTCTTCATTATTTAGTATAGATAAAATATAT
Organism: Leucinodes orbonalis; assembly: GCA_019425675.1. Lineage (NCBI taxonomy): Eukaryota > Metazoa > Arthropoda > Insecta > Lepidoptera > Crambidae > Leucinodes > Leucinodes orbonalis. The sequence continues at coordinate 86,649 of PQWD01005737.1, forward strand.
ATATATTTTGTTGGTTGGTCCACCAATGTATTATGAGCGATAATTGCCAGTAACTACCAGACTGATATCCAGCGGCGTGCACTCCGTATATGCAAAAAAGCAGTGCATACCCTGTGCGTCCAGACAACTCGGAAAATCGCCAACTTATTGTAAGGATAATGGGCGTATAAGTTGGAATCACTTATTCGCCCATTTCCCTCTACAGATTTGAGAACATAGCCGATCTGCTGTCATCAACAGCACCCAATTTGACAAAAATATAAATTATTTATTGTTTTTGTGGTTAGTGTCACTCAGTGTGTATTTGCATAACCTAGGTACTCATAATCTCTATGCACGCCACTGCTCATATCATAATGATTGTCTTTTTGATTGCTAATTAAATATTCAAAAAGTGTACGGAAATCCTATCATCCATAGGAAAAAAGAATAGGAGCTAGAATAGCATGATTTTATATGCATCTTACTGTGAAATGCGCACCAAAACTTGTTATGTTTGTTCACATAGAAATCCACTTTTTTGTTTCTAAATGAGAACGAGAAAAAATACATAGCTTGTGAATTAGAATCAACTTTTTTGTGACAGTTTAAAGAGTTTCCACTTATTCAGTTGTCGGTACTTTTTAAATAATAAAAAAAATGAATGTTTTATCGCGCGTGTCCCGAGCGAGTGATGTAAAAAGTTTAGTAATTAAGTACTAATTAAATGTAGATAGATTTGTATGGATTTGGGAGTGCGTGATTTATGTGTGTGTACATTTGTTTTTTTTTTACATTTACCACTTGATGCGTATTTAATTGTAAAAAAATATGCCAATATTCAAATTTAATTGTTGGCATATTCGAACACATGTTTGCTGCAAATTTGTAAAGTTACGCCTGATTATTAAAAAAATAAGTCATTGTCAAAGTGACGTCTGATTATTATAAAAATAAAGAGCCCGGTGAAGTAAAGGCCATCTGCGGCCATCAGCAGTAGTCAGTTCGAAAAAAAAACGAGTTTAAAATTATTTACGAAATTAGTAAAAAGTAAATTTGAATTACTAATTAGGTACGACACGCGTGTAGTGTCAATGTAGTAAGGTGACACGCCCAGCGTGTTCTGTTTGCTTTTGAGACGTCACGAAATGCGTATTCTATATATACATTGATTTTGCGTGTCAAAGTTCGCAGGGGCCCAGAAGTAATCTTTTAAATACTAAACACTACCAAAAAGTATTTACAACAAATCGCTTAACATGTGTTCTAATACGCGTGTCATCCAATTATGTTCAATTATTTTAATCACTTAATGTTAAAAATATTTTGATTATATAAAACTGATCCTCTATTGAATATAACATGATACAAAAAAAAACAATCATTTCTCAACATGCGTAGGTTTCAGCCCATTATCAAAAAAAATATATGTGGAATGGATTACACTCTGCGTTGGGTGTTAATAATTAATTTTATAATGTAAAATCATCATTTTTACAGTGCCCTGCCCTAATTAAACCCATATTGGCTCTTGGGAGCCGAAACCATCGGTACGACACCCTGTAGGTTCGACCAGTCCCTATTCGCGTTACCGGTACGTGCCGGGTCGCTTTTCTCTCTAACATGTAGGTTACCTATTCCTTGTTACAACGCCCAGGTACAAAACTCAGGTACGCTTTAGCTTTGTTGCATTCATTGAAAAGCTGTGAGCCACCTGCGCTCGCAACTTGCCCGGTAAAACTGTGAAGGCGATCAGCGAAAAATTCATACAGAACAAAAATAATTTCCTTGATTGTGTTATTTTGAAAAGGTGCCATCCATCTATCTTATGAATTGTAATATAACTGTTGATAGTGAAAAATAGAAAAACAAATGTACATATAACACTATTATGAACATTAATATAAAGTCAAAATCATATCCGACAATCTGTTTCTTTGTAACCGATTTGTAAACCAGCAAGTATTGGAGTATTGTCGAGTATAATTTTGCAGTGCGAACGAAAATTTTGAAGTCGAGATGAATTCCTTAAAAAAAAATGTATTTATTTGTATTAAATATTGTGAATATTAGCTATTCGGTATAGAGAAATGTGAAATTGTGGGTTCGAGAGATTTGTTTTTTGTAATTCGGTATAACAGTGTAATTTTAATGAGGCGAGCCTCCGGTGTGATGGGGGCCATTGTAAGGAGTTAGAATTATCATTTTGTTGGTCTATTCGTCGCAAGACTTCTTAGAGAATATAGAAGAGAAATAATTTAGGTAAAGCTAGCAATTTAAATGTATTAATGAAGAAATAATATTAGCTATTAACCCTTTAATCGCCGCCAACGGATTTATCCGACAGAAACAATACATTCTCTATTGTGTCTGGAATCCTGGTTAAAAGGTTAATTCAGAAGGACTAAAAAACTTATTGTAAATGTTATAAAGATTATTGTGATTAATAAATGGTTAAAAATATATACCTATATTAATTGCTTAAAACAGATTGCATAAAAACTGTGCGACATACAAAACAAAAAAAAATACATTTGTTAATTTTACACATGCAATCATTTTGTTTTGTTATTTATGTCATTTCAATTAGGCAAAATACGTCCCGTGCGTGTTCATTACGAATATTATGTAATACAAAATATTCAAGTTAAAATAAAATTCTACTTATTCATGGTATAGCTATTTCATACATTACAAAAACATGTTATTGTAAATTAGTACATACAATGCTACTCAAAGCGACTCCTTGCTCAGTGGTTTCTCGTATCGCAAAAGGTTGTTTGGTTTCTTCAAAACGTCAAACACTATTTGACGTTTCGAGTGACAGCTGTATAATATTGTAATGTTTTTTTTTTATTAAAATCTTTTTTTTTATTTTATCTTTATGCTATATGTGCTGGATAGCTTGTAAATAAAATGGCTGCACAGATATTTGTTTGTTTATTTCTTTCAAACTTTTTTTCATGAGATAGCGGGCAAACGAGCAGAGCTTAATCATTTATTGTTCATGTTGGTAACAATGGTTCTTAATTACTTCATTAACAGGTTCCGCAACACACCCTGTCAAGACATTTCTACATTTTTTTATTTGAAAACATAGGCTAAATCGTCATTACAGGTCATTAAACGTCCCCACCGAAGGGCACGAGCCTACTCTTCAAAGGTGTAGTCCTTAGTCGTCCACGCGGGCCTGTGCGGATTAGAATAGGTACTTCACGCACAACCATTGAATCTATTCGCAGGCGTGCGCAGGTTTCCTTACTATGTTTTCCTTCACCGTAAGAGCGTCGGATAACGTTTAATTTCGCAAACTTGTACGTGGTACGTAAAACACCAAAATACAGCCAAGTCTGACAATTACTTGGCTGGATTTGGACCTGCGCTCTTTCTGTCAAGGCTACACTGTTGAGTTTTCTTGGGTGCTTCTTTCTCAACAGGCCAATCCACTGAAGCGCTTTTTTTCAAAGCATCAAAATTCATATTTTTAGTTTAGTATTTTTAATTGTTTTTTATTATATTTTTGTATATTTTTTGACGTTCATAAGTGCTTTTTGTAAGCCTAATTTGAATAAAGAATTTTGATTTTGATTTTTTGATTTTGTCGGAAGGCAACAGTCCGCGCCAATGAGCCACCGAGGCAACAGTAGGTAAATACTTTCTGGTCCTCCGTTTTCCTCAACCATCCTCCGCCGGCGACCGTACTATTACAATATGACGCGTCTAATAACAGTATGACGTGTCTAATTACAGTATGACGCGTCTCATTACAGTATGACGCGTCTAATTACAGTATGACGCGTCCAATTACAATATGGCGCCACCAATTACAATATGACGCGGCTTATTACAATATGACGCGTCTAATTACAATATGACGCGTCCGATTACAAAATGATGTGCCAATCAGATACAACATGTAAATTAGATTACATTGTAATCTAACGACACTAGATTACAATAGGACACTATAAACAAATTTGCAGTTGTCTTTTTAACCCCCGACGCAAAACGAGGGGTGTTATAAGTTTGACGTGTCTGTCTGTCTGTGGCATCATTACTCCCGAACGCATGCAGTGATTTCAATTTAGTTTTTTTTTGTATTAAAGTTGACTTATGTGCGAGTGTCCTTAGACATGTTTGATGAAAATCGGTTGAGCCGTTTAAAAGTTGTGAGGAGTGAAAGTGGGGAGAGTAACCGAATGACTGCAAATATACTTATAGAAAGAGAAACTAGTAATTAATGAGTAAAATAGCGAACGAGCTTGACCTTAAATGTAATGTATACCCTTGCAAGAATCTAAATTGTAGTAAGTAAATTATAATATACTAAAATCTAACTTAACCTAACCTACCTAAAATATAAAAAGTATAAAATAAAAATTGAATTAAAAATTTAAAAAACCCCTGACACAACAACTTAAGTAATTTCCCTTTATATATTTATATATATTTATAGAGATATAAAAGAAAATAATAAAAGATAGAATAGATTCTTAGGTACTTAAACATTAAGTTTCTTTTATTATTTTTTACTTTTTAAAGGGAAATTCCTTATTACGGTAATGATTCGGAGACCATGGCATATTTACCCTCAAAACGAGTTATAATTTTAATGGTTTTATAACGATTTTGTTTAATGCGACATCTAAACAATGGTTTCGAACTAGGTTAATGATTGAATAATTGCGTGTTTGCATTATCATTCCACGGGACGATATCTGGCACTGTGGTGTACCTATAGACGACTCAGACTGAGTCTACCACCTCATAAACTCAAATGTGAATTTCCTTAAAGTTAATTTCCTTCCTTGCTATGTGGGAAAGCCCGTACCCGTTATGCATATTATAGGCTGGCTCATGATTAATGTTCTTACTACAAGTAAAACAAGCTTAAGTGTGTAAAAACATGCTAGAATTGTGTTATTTTATGCTGTAGTGAGTTAAACGAGAGCTACAGTAGCTCAATGGTGTGGACTGTTGCCTTCCTACTGGCAGGGCTGAGGTTCAAATCCCGCCACGTACTAATGTGTTTTAGATTTTTTAATATTATATGTACGTTATCGGTCGCTCTTACGGTGAAGGAAAACATCGTGAGGATACCTGGGCACACCTGCGAAGAAATTCAAAAGGTGGTGCGTGCAGTCGCCCAACCCGCACTGAGGCCGCGTAGACGACTAAGGCCTAAACACCCGATACGGGTAGGCTCGTGCCCCTCGGTGGGGACGTTTGATGAGCTGATGACGATGAGTTAAACGGCTCAAGGAATGGCAAATGCCACCGCCACTCATGTACAATATTTACAATACCAGTGGGCACTGAACCGCTGTTGCCGACCCTTGGATTTCGGCATTGGATGGAAATATGGTGATTTTTAAGGACGCCGAATTTAAATAATAATAATTCCGAATAATTCCTCTGAACACTCAAGCAACAAACTCGATGGACTCTTTTAATTCGGTCGTTACATTATATAATTTCGAAAACACATTGGTACGTGGCGGGATTTGATCCCACGCCCTCCCGATTAGAAGGCAACAGTCCACAATATTTTAAAAAAAATATATGTAGACCGGTATTGGTCATATTATGGCTTCGAATCCCCCAAGAGACCGCATTGTGATGCTCACTTTGTGCGGTTAGGATATTGCAGGTTTCGGTGCTACGATGGAGGTAACGCAATCTTTAATATCATTAACTAAAATAAGGATCCTGCTAATATTTAAAGAAAACTATAAATAAAATAAAACTAAAAAGTTTCAATGAATTTCCCGCGCAAGCAATGACATATCGAGTTAAATTTTATAAACCAATAAGGTTGAATCATTACAGCTGTGACGTTTTACTTTTTAATCAACAAAGACTTGATTCACTTGCGTGTCCTCTTGCGTTACAGTTATACGGACCCGTTTTATAAAGTGAACAATAGGTACAATTTTAAAATGGTAAACTATAGTGTAGTTTGTGTTTTATTATTGTTTTGCGTCTACAAGGCTACAGGAGGTAAGTCATTTGTAAATATTTATACGAGCAATTACGCGTAGATGTTTGCTTTTATCTAAGGTATCAAATTTATTAAGACTTAGTTAATTATACAGCTCTTTGACTCTACAAGGATATTTAGTTTAGAGCGTTAAATTATTAACTTCTGTAATTAAAGTACAGACAAACTTAATTTTTAAAAAATATATAGGTAATTAATTAATTCAAAAAATTATGCCTCTATGGTATAACAGTTACCCAGCCAATTTTTTTTCCGTGAGTTATTTAATTCACTAATGTTTTTATGATTTTTAATTTATTTTTGTGCGAAAGTATGTAAGAACATTATAATTGTCATTTTATCTTTATGAAGATATACATATTGTCTCCGTGGAGTAAAGGTTGGAGCGTTGAGTTTTGGTCGCATGACCTGGGGGATATAGGTTCATATCCCGCGGAGGGACAAAATAATAATTGTAATTTCTTTCTCAGTTTAGGAAATTGAAGGCTGAATTTACAGTCTATAAAAAAAAATAATTCAGTTCTTTGGATAGCACGTAAAGCCGTCACTTCTGGTTGCCATTATGAGGCTGTAAGGGACTTCAGAAACTTATACGGAATCGATGTAGTTTTACATGAGTCTGACTGCCTCAATAAGATGGAATTCGCATTTACGTAGTGTTATATGCATATAATTAGCGTCGGTGGCTCAGTGGTGTTGACTGTGGCTTTCCGATCCGGAGAGTGCAGGTTCAATCCCGCCATGTACCAATGTGATTTCGATTTTTCGAAATTATATGTACGTTTATCCGGCGCTATTACGGTGAAGGAAAACATCGTGAGGACACCTGCGCACGCCTGCGAAGAGATTCAAAGGTTGTGCATGAAGTCGTCCAACCCGCACTGGGCCCGCGTGGACGACTAAAGCCAACACGGGTAGGCTCGTGCCCCTCGGTGGGGACGTTTAATGAGCTGATGATGATATGCATATTATAACCTGATACTTAAGTATTTAAAAGATTGTAATGATCGAGGCGGTCAGATCGCTCACCTGACGGTAAGTGACACGCCTGACCTGACAGAGTAGTATTGAAGAAAACCAGTCCCTATATTGACGATCCATCTCCAAAAAGAGTAACTACTGAGTTTGCTGGTTTCTTCTCAGTGGAAAACTACCTCCCGAACCAGTGGTAGCTTCATTTGACATTCATAAGTGTTCTTTAAGGACCTAAACTGAATAAACACTTTTCATTTTCATTTTCATCTGGTGTAATGGTTGAGACGTCGGCTTTTACACCAAGGGTTCCAGGTTCGATACCCGGGCAGTGCAAACATTTGAGAGCATGCATAGAGACATAATACACTTATTCATACAAGATGTATGCATGTATGAATAAGTGTATTAGTTGTTTAGTAGGTACCCATATTACAGGCTAATGCTTAGTTTGGGGCTAGATGGCGCTGTGTGAATGTCAGTGGACATTTATTTATATTTAGCTAGTAAAATAACCGGGTATAAGATACCCACAGACATCCGAATATACAATTAGACTGGACAAGCCGCCAAGTTTATAGGCAGTCCCAGTGTCGCAATTTCTTTTCGGTTCTTACCTGTGAAAAGTTATTATATTTCTTGGTAAATTTACTGATTCATTGCGATGATGGCATGTTACAATTGCACAGGATGGCATTTTGGGAAAAAACGGTAATTTCTTCTAATATTCGTGCGTCTTGACTCGTCTCACAGAGCGTAAACTGGCAGCCAGTGTATGCTCGTTGAGCTTACATTTGTCGCACTTAAAAACGCGGCTTGCCCTATCTCCTGTATTAGGAAATCTGTGAAGATACCTAATATCTGTCGTCACGAGTGATGGGCACACGACAGTGTAGACGGAAAAAATAACTACCTTCTATTATTAAATTCCTTCAATACTGCGTCTGTCAGGCGTATCACTTACCACCAGGGGGGTTACCGCCATCTCTTAAAACAGTGTTACAATAATATTACTTCGTCTTTTCTGGTACAAAAATGCTGACGTAGCGCACCTTTCATACTATAGGGGCACATCTCAAAAAATAGCGTTTTTGTGTTTTACTTATAAACGGGCCCAAAATCAACACATCTACATGACGCTCTTGATAGAGTCAGAACGTGCAATAAAGCCGCTTAAACTTAGTTCATACCATTTCATATTTCCGAGTAAAGTGTGTTATTTTAATAATGCTGGGATAAACTAAATATGGGATAAGTAATTCATAACTAACATACTCTTATAATATTCTATTATTTTGCAATTAATGTTTCAATTTATTTATGATTTTATGAGAACAGAAGCGCTCAAGAATCTTCAAACGCGTTTTCCCAACAATCATGTTTTTCGAATTGTGCCCCTATAATATGAAAGGTGCGGTATCATTATAACAATACTGTTTTGAGAGATTATGGTTACCCCCCAGGTGAGCGTACTGAATAAGATTTAAAAAATCGAGATTATTTGATATTCTGGCTAGTTTTTGGTTACACGTGTTAATTAAGCTTGTATTATATTTACAATTACCTAATATACGGTAACTAACGACCCTGAGACAATGAAACAGTTGTTACATTATAATAAATTTATTAACAAAAAATAATAAATATGACATTTAATTATATTCTATTATCATATTTATTACAACAGAAGTGTTAATTTATAATCTAGGTATATAACAATGATGAGTTTAGCTTAAGCAGTGTATGCTAGAAATGCGAGTTTTGTAAGACGTTTCTTCATATTAATTTATTCTTTATAGAATTTTGTAGAGAATATTAATGATATTATCATTTGAGAGTTGAATACGTTCAAAAGAAAATATGAAACGCTCATTTTTTTGATCTTCTAAAGGTAGACATTTGACCGCCATCTCACCTGATGGTAAGTGATGATGCGGCCTAGGATGGATCATGCCTGCCTAGAAACAGTTTTTTCACTGTTGCCTTGAAGACGGCCAGGTTGTAATAATCGGGGAACACATAAGGAGGCAAATAGTTCCATTCCTTTATGAAATGAAATGTATTTTAATTCCTACACTTATAAATATTTATTATCATAACTATTTAAAGGGCTCGAAAAGTGGTTATTATAAAATAACCACTTCATCATCATCAGCTCATTAAACGTCCCCACCGAGGGGCACGAGCCTACCCGTATAGGGTGATTAGGCCTTAGTCGTCCACGCGGGCCCAGTGCGGATTGGACGACTTCACACACAACCTTCGAATCTCTTCGCAGGCGTGCATGAAGGTTTCCTCACGATGTTTTGTTTTAGAAGATTTATAAAACAAAATAATTTACTGAGTATTGTAAACATTAAAAAGGTCTACAGAAAACTCAATGGTATATGTATCTACAAATAGTACACAAGAACTGCTCAATGGGGGCTAGGCGGCGTTGTGTAAATGTCGGTGTATAAATAAATAAATATCTACTGATATTTACACAGCGCCATCTAGCCCCATATTAAGCGAGGAGCTTGTAGTTAGGGTACTAAACAACTGATAAACATACTTATACATTTTTTTTTGTAAATACATTGAAACACCCATACAAAAGAATGCATGAACATGATGCACACAAATTTTTGTAATGCCCGGGGATCGAACCCGGAACCCTTGATGTAGTAGCTGACGTCTCAACCATTACACCAAATGAGTCAAATATTTGAAATGACTAAAAACTACGGTACTTTCTAAGGTAATTAGCTAACTTTTTTGTAATCCATCATTTATAAGTGGTTATTTAAGAGCGTCGGTGGCTCAATGGTGTAGACTGTCGTCCTCCTACCGGGAGGGCTGAGGTTCAAATCCCGCCACGTACCAATGTGTTTTCGAATTTTCGAAATTATATGTACGTTATCCGAACGCTCTTACGGTGAAGGAAAACATCGTGAGGAAACCTTCATGCACGCCTGCGAAGAGATTCAAAGGTTGTGTATGAAGTCGTCCAATCCGCACTGGGCCCGCGTGGACGACTAAGGCCTAATCACCCTATACGGGTAGGCTCGTGCACCTCGGTGGGAACGTTTAATGAGCTAATGATGATGATGAAATCTTCTAAGGTTCAACCTGCGTTTGCAATGTAAACGGAAAAAATGAAATTCTTTACCACCACCACAGACATCCGAATATACAATTAGACTGGACAAGCCGCCAAGTTTATATATAGGCAGTCCCAGTGTCGCAATTTCTTTTTGGTTCTTACCTGTGAAAAGTTATTATATTTCTTGGTAAATTTACTGATTCCTTGCGATGATGGCATGTTACAATTGCACAGGATGGCATTTTGGGATAAAACGGTAATTTCTTCTAATATTCGTGCGTCTTGACTCGTCTCACAGAGCGTAAACTGGCAGCCAGTGTATGCTCGTTGAGCTTACATTCGTCGCACTTAAAAACGCGGCTTGCCCTATCTCCTGTATTCGGAAATCTGTGACCACCACCATTATTTAATGGATGTTATTATACATATAAACCTTCCTCTTGAATCACTCCGTCTACAAAAAAACACCGCATCAAAATCCGTTCCGAAGTTTTAAAGATTTGAGCGCACATAGGGATATAGGGACATGGGGACAAAAAAAGCGACTTTGTTTTATACTATGTGGATTCCATGTTATTATATGTATGCTATATTTCAGACTGCAGCCTTTCGCTAAGCAAAGATTTTGGCAGACCGTCACCAGTTTTCATAAAAGATGGAGACTTTTTGGCGCCAAATGCGTCCACTGGAGCCATTTTGTTTCAACGTTCGGAAACGTTGACAGTCGCGTGTCCTGGCGACAAAAGGAAGATAATTTTGGGAAATCAGACGACGAGTTATAATGTTCTGGTAAGATTTCAGTGCATAGATAATAAAACAAAGTTAACCCTATGATCGCCAATGACGCCTTAAAACGCCAGACACAATACATTTTGTATGGTGTTTCGCAGCATATGCGTGGAAGAACTTGTGCCAACTGTGTGACGCCATAGACTAATGATGATGCTGTAGTTATTTAAGACCGTTTAAAGTAAAGATCAACGTTGAGTCTCGTTCTAGATTACGGGCCTTAGACTTCTTTTAAGATCGAATGAGCATTCCACTTCTCCTTTTTCCAGGAAGCACACTGCATCTTCAACAACACATTCCGAGTTGACCGATGGATCGGATCCTTCGACTCTATCCGCTGCAACACCCAGCCCTGGTTTTCTTCTGAAGAAGTAAATGGAGGCTGTTTAGGCGGGAACAAACTTTATAAGTGAGTTTAGGTACATAAAGTACGTGACAAGTTGAGATTGGCATTTTCTAGTGTTGTGACCAGGGTTGCCACATTTAGGAGAAATGACACATGTGACACAGTTTAAGAACATTAAACTTTAATTTGTATTTATTATAGAAATTTAATAAGCATTTAAATGATTGATTTTTCCATACGTTTTCCTTTTGGTTACCGATTCGAGCCGATTGTAATAATTCTATATCAAGTTTGTTATTTGATTGATCCAATCGCATTTTGTCAAAAATCGGTACAAAATCGATAGGCCGTCGGGACCCGGGACAATGTCTTCGAAATCGGGACTGTCCCGGCAAAATCGGGACGGGTTGCAACTCTGGTTGTGACATTACTTACTAGGTAGTTTAAATCGTTATTTTTTGCCAGGCAACAAAATAAGAGAAGTATTTAAAAAATTAGGTTTGTTATAACTAAAATTCAAATAAATCGGGTATATTCGTTTTAGGCTATTGTGGTAAAAAAACTAATTACCACACTAAAATTAACATTCATCATCATGAGCTCATTAAACGTCCCCACCGAGGAGGGTGATTAGACCTTAGTCATCCGCGCGGGGCCAGTGCGGTTTTGACGTCTTTACGCAAAACCTTTGAATCTCTTCGCAGGCGTGCGCAGGTTTCCTCACGATGTTTTCCTTCACCGTAAGAGCGTCGGATAACGTACAAATAATTTCGAAAATTCGAAAACATATTGGTGTGTGGCGGGATTTGAACCCAGCCCTCCCGGTAGGAGGGTAACCACACCATTGAGCCACCGACGACCAATTGAAGTCTTCTACAGAACATTTTTGCCGTAAATTCTTACTACCGACGGCAAAATTGTGAAATCAGCTGCTGCCGGTGGCATTTCCAGAAGCATATCCGCATGTCGAAATTTGCGATTTTCTTCACATTCACAGAGTTGGCTACAAAATAAAGCAAAACTTCCACGTTTTGTATGAAGCATGCTTCGACCCTGCTTCCGTGAGGACGTTATACGTGAAGCACGAAGTGAAACCGTCCAGTGTTTATATACAAAAGAGTAGCGGGAGCAGACCTAGTTTCAATGGTAAGTTCCAAAATCTCTCAAATCTCAATTTGACGACCCATTTGGTGTTGAGACGTCCCCGGGCAGTACAAATTGACGATTCGATGTCTTACTCATACAGCTTCGCCGGGCAAGTAAAATTAATATCTGCTGATTTTAGATATGACTCTTTTAGAGGATCTTTAGGAACCCTTTGAGGACTCTATATTAAAAAAAAGTTTTGGGAGACTCCTTTATAACACTCTTTAAAAGACGCTTTTAAGGCTACAAGTGATCTGCCAATTGCCCGGTGAATGTAATACCATCTGCAAACAGCAGTAGTCAGTTCGAAAAAAGTGCGGATCGGCAGGCTTTAAGCACGGCCTTTCCTCATGAGGCTGAAACTGGCAGAAAATTGTAGCAGGAAAACGCGATAGTCAGGGACAATAAAAAACCTTGTTACCACAAAAAGCCGTTTTCATGCATAACTTTGACGGCAACGTGCAAATATTTCATATCATTTAACATATTCTATTGAAAACAGGACCAAGTAATTTTCGTTCCTGGCCATCGCATTTTTTCTGCTAGAATTTTCTGCCAGTTTCAGCCTCTCATCCTTACCTCACATGTTTCATTCACCATTTTACTCTCCTTTACATGACCTTAATTATACCAGAGGAGGACTCTTCGCGGCAGCGTCAGCATGGCAGATCTGTACAAAGTGAAGAAACAGGCGGAGCGCATTAACCAGTTGATGGGCCTAATTCTGCCGAACAATATTTATCAAAGACACGGGGTGAGTGGTTATTTTCAGCCTATTATTGGGCCGTAGCCCACCACGCAGACCGAATGCTGATTAGTGGATGGTAATTACTAAAAAAAAGGTTTTCGAGTGGCATCCACATAACGGCAAAAAAGAAGCGTAGGCTCATCCAAATGGAATGACCTAGTTTAGCCGGCAGGTAGTGTGCGTTACCCTAGCAGGAAAGTATTGTCCTAGAGTTGATATGAGTGGTACAATGTTTTGTGCTCTATTTACTATGTATGTGCGCCAAATATATATATGTGCATCCAGCCGTTTGGAATAAATCGAAAAAAACAGTTCCTGCTAGGGTAACGTTTTGTCTAGCAGGAAAAATTTTAAAAAAAACATCGGAGAGAAAAATAATTAGTCCGTAGAAAGCTTATGTGTGTGCATGAATGTGCGCCAAAAATATAATATATGTGCGCCTTTCAGGTTTTGAAATATTCAACTTTTTAATCTTCCTGCGGGTAACGTTTTACAAAAATCGCATATCTCGAAAACTATGCATGTGCGTTTATGAAAAAAATTGCATAAATAGCTCTTACATGTGCCAATATGTGCCGGAATTTTGAACAAGAAAAATATCTTAGATTTAAGTTATAGCGATTTTTTAAGAAATTAGAAAAAAACCATGATTATGTGCATATTGTCAAGTAATAATGTGAAATTTTTCACCTTAAAATATTCCGTATTTAAAAAGATATAAACAAAAATCAAAAAAAATAAAATACGATCGATTATCCGACCAAATTAGAATGACTACTAAAAAGCGACGGTTCGATATGTATCGATGGCCTTCGGTAATGAACGCTTAATACCTTGGTAGCTGTCGTACAGTCGCGTTAGAAAGTTTTTTGGTAAATTTGGGTTCATGTAAATATTACTAATATAATTTATGTTTCCATTTCGGACAAAATAAACTTTGTATCATTATTATTTTTAATTGCTGTATAAAAAGTAATTGATAATAATAAATTATTAAATCATGTACAAAAATAATTTTGGTTTGTGGAGACCCGATTAAGTGAAAAAAAATTAACCTAAAATCACATTAATACACTTAGTATTAATACACTTAGTATTAAATAAAAAATATATAGTAGTAATTATATACATTGTAATATTTCTCGCTCGCGGCCTCGGACCGGTAGGGGCCTCGCAGCCAAAGGGGCTTTGCTTAAAGTCACTTGCGATGAATGATTTGAAAAGCCTGAACACCGACAACAAAGCCACAATTAAGGATTTAGTAAGAATAATTCTGCCCATAAATTATATAAGGACGGCACTTTACCACTAATTATTGTTTTAACAAAAAAAAATGGTTCGATTAAAAGCTACGCTGATGGTTTGTTTATTCGCTTTCATAAGTTAAAAGGATTTAGTTTCTGTTGCAAACTATTCTCACAAATAACGAATACATTTATCACCAGTACTATCATCTCCTACTCTCTCTCTTCTCGCTTGTAGGAAGGGACCATGAGTAAATATACAATATGGTCACCAGTGAACATCAACCTGCTTCCCCAGTGTTATGAGTCATGACTGGGCATTTAATCCACATATTGAGTGCCAATACTAGAAGCTGCGTTTCATCTAAGTATATTTTTAAAATATTTTCTCTCGTTGTACCTTAGTAACAGATAGAACGTGAGTACTACAAACACCCAGACCTGACAACAATATCATCAATTTAATTATGTACTACTGCCAGAATTGAACCCATGACCCTTGCATCTCAACCGGTAGGTACGCATATCCACAGTGCTTGCAATAAGTCAAAAGGATTATAAAATGACACGAAATATGAAATGCTTACCATCATCGCAGTTCTATCATCGTAATAAATACGTCACGTCACATATTGCACCACTTTCAAAAAACTTCATAACACAAAATATAACCGACCGTGTCGTTCACAATCAAAACTGTATGAATATAACTACAAGTTAACACTTCCACAGTGTTGCCACCTTAGTTTTAGAAATGGGGCGTTTTGAGAAGTTAAAAAGGGCTAGATTGAGCATCAATAGATTTTCCGTTCTACAAATGCTTAAATAATCATGTCATGAAGCCGTTTTTTTAGAGCGTCTAAAAAACGTCTTCATGGCCGATGATATAGTAAAAAAGTTGTTAGCATGTCGAAAACTTCATACATTGGTTAATATTTTCAAGACAGCGAAAAAGAGCTAAATCGTTAAAAAAGGAGTTCACCCGTACTAAAAAGTGCTAGATCTAGCCACAAAAGGGCTGTACTTCCAATTGTAGTAAAAGTTCGCATTATTCAAGATGGAGTACTGTTTATATATTAGTCTCTAATTAATACCTTAGGTAATTACCTGTCCTTTTTTCTACAAGCAATACGTAAGACGTCATAGCTGGCGTGTGCGACCAGAGATAAAGAGTCCATTGACAGTTATTTTAACTTTGACATTTGTGTCATCACACTTTTTAGAGTTTCTATTATTTATGGTGTCACGCTTATCTATTCAAATCCTACGAGTTTTATAGTATTGTACGTCAACTCTAAAAAAAGGATAAAAAGAAGTACTAAATAATTGTGCTAGCCGTGTGAAGTTTCTGTGAGAAGAAAAATACGAACTTAATAAATAAATATAACCTGACACTCACTCAGCGCTATCTAGCCCCAATTGGTTTATATTATATAATACATACTTTATAATTTCCTTTTGTACTACCCAATGCATTTTTATGAAATTTTATAAAATATGGAAACATTGTTTTCGAAAATGAATGGGAATCACTTTATCACTTTACTGTACTTGAGCACAAGATGTGTCAATAGGTTGATGTGTAAATTTAAGAAGGCCATCGATACATATCGAATCGTCGCTTTTTAGTAGTCATTCTAATTTGGTCGGATAATCGATCGTATTTTATTTTTTTTGATTTTTGTTTATATCTTTTTAAATACGGAATATTTTAAGGTGAAAAATTTCACATTATTACTTGACAATATGCACATAATCATGGTTTTTTTCTAATTTCTTAAAAAATCGCTATAACTTAAAATCTAAGATATTTTTCTTGTTCAAAATTCCGGCACATATTGGCACATGTAAGAGCTATTTATGCAATTTTTTTCATAAACGCACATGCAATAGTTTTCGAGATATGCGATTTTGTAAAACGTTACCCTAGCAGGAAGATTAAAAAGTTGAATATTTCAAAAACCTGAAGGCGCACATATATAATTTTTGGCGCACATTCATGCACACACATAAGCTTTCTAACGGACTAATTATTTTTTCTCTCCGATGTTTTTTTAAAAATTTTCCTGCTAGAAAAACGTTACCCTAGCAGGAACCGTTTTTTTCGATTTATTCCAAAACGGCTGGATGCACATATATAATATTTGGCGCACATACATAGTAAATAGAGCACAAAACATTGGTACCACTCATATCACTCTAGGACATACTTTCCTGCTAGGGTAACGCACACGGATAACGTACATTTATTTTCGAAAATTCTAAAACACTGGTACGTGGCGGGATATGAATTTCAGCCCTCCCGGCAGGAGGGCAACAGTCCACACCATTGAGCCACCGACGCTTCAAGTCCCAGTATTATTTTTAATAAACTTGCAATCTTGTGGTTTTTCTTTTGCCGAAGAACACGCGTGTTCCTTTATGGTATGTAGCGAAATGTGCACATAAACTTTGACAGTTAACCTACATATATTAGCCTCCATTTTTTTACGAGCTTTAACACAATTTGTTCTTACACTACCGACCTTATAGTCCAAGAGCCGGCCGTATAAAAGTCCTATGGATCAGATACATGAACAATTTTTTGAATATTGTCTGAGAAACCATAAAACTAAAGGTCGACTCACGTTCACACACGCACATTGAAATTATACCTTTGATTGTAGTCGACTCACGTTCGTGAATGAATTGAGATTGTCGACCTTTGAAAACTCAATTCTACTCATCTACCAAACCTGCAAATAAAAAGCCAGGACAAATGCTGAGGGATGGCCTATTTGGCACTTATTTTATTAGTTTATGTGTTGAATGTATTTTATTGTGTGTCTCAAATAAATAATTATTTCTTTCTTTCTAGTCTGTGATTACTTTACCATACAATGATTGCAACAGTAGAATCCCTGTAGTAGAATTGCACTTTATGTATTAATTATTATTTAAAACCTTACAGATTTATATAATATGCAACAAGTGTTAGAGATCTTATTAGAGCGAAACTCAGCACCCTATAATTTGGCTCCTACTTAATTATATTAATATATTTACTCTTACTAAGGTCCTTAGGGCATTGCGAATGAAAAATAATAGGATTTTAAGGATTAAGATATTAATAAAACATTCAACGACAAACAAAAACAAATTTTAATTAATTTTACAATAATCACTGCTGTAACTCAATTAGAGTAGAGGCTTTTGTGACCTAAACATCCAAGTATTTCTGCTATCATATCTGATTAGACCACAACTGAGCGAACTTGCATTAATTAGAAAAATAAATAAATATCTACTAACATTTACACAACGTCATATAACCCCAAGTTAAGCGTCAAACTTGTATTAGGGGCACTAAACAATGGATATACATACTTGTATACTTTTATTGTAAATACATACATACGGCTAAAATAAATTTTTAGCCTCTTCTCCTAGATTTATAGTCTTAACACTGCCTATCTTATAATAACATTGAAAGCCCGAACGGCCGCTTCTTCTATCTTCTTATGTATAAGATTCACTTCAGACTGCGTCAGTGTTCGTTCCAGATGCCTGTAAACAATGCTGTAGCAAAGACTGTGCCTTTTTGTCTTCGGATGCACGAATTTGTCCTTAAGTTTCACCTGGAATATAATATTTGATTATGACCTCATATCCATAACTCATCACTTTATGATCACAATTCATAACGGCATGACCAAAAGTCATAGTTTCATGGCCATTACTTATAATAACATGAATATAATAAACAAATAAATATTCACTCACATTTACACAGTGCTATCTAGTCCCAAACTAAGCGTTTAGCCTGTAAGATGGGTTCTAAACAACAGACAAACATACTAATGTATTTTTTTTTGTATACACACACATTATACATAGAAAACACACAGGTCAATACAAACAGTCATATTTATGCACACAAATGTTTATACTGCCCGGGGATCGAACCCGGAACCCTTGGTGTAGTAGCTGACGTCTTAATCATTACACTCAATGGGTCATTCGTTAGATGACTCATATCTCCATAAACGTAACTCATAACCTGATCATAATGACGGCGACCGCGAGTGAATATGCCACTAGAGGCGCTAGTGTCTCGTGAGGTCCAAAAACATTAAATTTACTTAGATTTCCTCAGTTTTCGTGATAGAATTAAATATTTTTTAATTTGTGATCTCATTCATAAAATTATCGCAAATATGGATTATTTAGCGTATAAATTTGTTAGATTTAAAATCTAAATTACGAAAAGTCATACTATTTGTTAAGAGGTAAATAGAAATTATAAGCTTATTTCAGAAGTTATTACACTAGGATAACTGCTTTTTATTATACATACAAACTACCTGTTCTCGCTAAACAATATTTAAGTTAATTTAGTAACTACCATTGTTTAGTAGTTTTAAGTAACAACTCAACTACCTTGCAGTATCATACCCATTGTATGGATCATAATTTTAATTTAATATGGATAGAACAGTCGAATAAATCATTTTTGCGAATATGTGCCATATTGGAAAGATGATATATTGGTCTGTTTTAAACGGAAAGAGAAGAATGAACAAAATTTTAACAATAAAGAATTATCTTATCTTATGAGAAACCCCTTTTTACATTATGTTTTTCCTGAAATTGGTAAGGAAACATGATTTGTTCTTTATGACCTACCAAACTCAATGGTAACTTATTACAACATACTAATTTTCATAAACCTTTCATCAAAATCATGTATTTTCCCTTTTTTTTCTATAAAAACCAAACTGCACAGCATTGCAGCTTGGTTACTCAATATGATGATTAATTATATCATTTTTCAAATATTACCTATCAATAATTGAATCCTGAGATATTATTTGTAATTCATTTATGAGGTTAAAGTTACGAAACTGTTTTTTTTTGTATAAAATCATCTTTGATAATTATGCCTCCAGACCTTACCCTATAGTGGCACCAACTGATGGCCATGAAACCGGTTGTCCCTATCTATCTACATGATCATAAATCGTAATTTGATTAACATAATTGACGACTCATTTGGTGAAATGTTAGAGACGTCGACTACTATACCAAGGGTTCCGGGTTCGATCCCCAGGCAGTAGAAAGATTTGTGTGCATGAACATATCTGTTTGTAATGGTCTGGGTGTTTTTATGTATAATATGCATGTATTTACAAAAAAATATATAGTATGTTTATGAGTTATTTAGAACAGGGAGCCTCTCTCTATTTTTACTTTCTGCTCGACGGGGAAGCATCTTCTCATGGGGTATGAAACCTCCATGGTGTTTGGTCTAGTCCTATCCTAACAAGGGCCTCCACAGAGTTTAAAGTAACCGAAAAGAGTTAAATAAGTAGGTTGGCTTTAATAAAGAAATAGCGAGTAGATATCTGAAATAAAAAAATAAAATATATCACAAACCTGTTCAATTATATCTCCACCAATATCTCTTGCTAAATCATAGAAATCATTGCTCATGAATGATTCAACGGTTAATGATGGCGGCAACCAAAACGAAACATCATTAACACATTGTGGGTATGATGATACAGGTTTATATGTTATTTTTGCATCAACATTCTTGCCTTCGAATTGACTCAAAAATCCCGAGTCCGTACTCCACATTAACCTTATGTCTGGTATTTTGTATAGCGCCATTGCAAGCCGTTCCAATCCCAGGCCAAATGCATAAGCTATACTATTGTTTGGCCCAGCTGCAATTAAAATCTCATTACGGACTATACCACAGCCGAGGACCTCCATCCATTTGTTTTCATAGAAAATCTCAAGCTCCCATGATGGATGAGTAAACGGGAAATAAGCATCAACCCATCTGTGTTTTATTTCCTTTCCAAATAATGCCTGTACTAATCCTAGTAAATGGTTCTTTAGCTGCGCTTCCATTAGTTTCGCCGCTTCTAATGTATGGCAACTTTGTTTGTTTGGGTCTGAAATATTATTTTTAAAATTTAATGGGTTCTTTGGGTCAAAATTTGGTTCAAAGATTTGTAAATCAGGATGGTCAGCAAACAATTCTTCTTTGCGTTGTGACCTTACAGCATCCACCTGGAAATACATTAGGTATATTAAATAAATATCCTGAGAAAATCATACATAAAGTCTTCTTTAACCAATGCATCTGTAAACATCGGACTATGGGATTAGTTTACAAGGTCATAGAGGAATAAAATAAAAAATGATGTTATTTATGAACTAAAGTTACCGATATAGCTATCAGGATCAGCAAGTTGAAGTGGTAGTGGGCTGGTCACATATTATATATTGCAGAATTGATGGCCATTGAAACAGACAAGTTCTCAATGAGTTGGTCTCAATTAATAGGAGATTGGATATGATCAATTTGTTACCTACATCATTATATTGGTACCATTACTTAGTAGTCTTTTATATTCTTTACCATGCATTTAATTTCTATTAGTGATATGTGTTTATTTTGATAACTGTGATGGCTTTGCTGGTTAATGTGCCATGCCAATGTCAAGTATAGTCATCTATAAGTTGTTGAAATAACTGTATGTTTCTCAAAGAATATAATTTCTAATATATTTTTTAATGGAAAAGCAGAGTCTCCTTGTACAGGCATTATTTGCTTAAAAGGGAGGCTCCAACAACACTTATAAATAAATTTTAGTGAGTACAGAAATGTAAAGAATGTTTAAGATTGGTATATAAAAAAAATGGGAAGGACCATTACGTGTTGTTATTGTTTTTTCGGAGGTGGGCTGCGAATGGGGGGGGGGGACAGGTAGCCCCTCTGCGAAAAAGAGGGTTGCAAGCAAGAAAAAAAAATATAATTAGTGACAATTGTAAACCCAAATAGAATGTTGGGTTCCCCTAATTTGGAGAGCAGGCCGAGATAACCCTCCCTCCCCTTAAAAGAGTTCAAAATTAGAATTCATAACAAAAACAAGTGTATAAAAAAAAACATTGCTTCTGGCGCTTAGCCGGCCGCTTCCGCACACTCGCTACGCTCGCTTGGCTCATTAATAATCTACTTGAATTATTATATTAGCGCAAAATGGCAGATTACGTTACTAAATAAAAGTACGCTTAAAAATAATCTAACCACTCCCGTTTTTTGTAAAGTTTAAGATTTTTTTTCTTGTAAAGTATAAAGTTTCCGCAGATTAAAACTTCACAGGTTATATATATTTATTACATGTTATATCAACATATATTACCAAAAAAATTAAGCTCCTAGCCAACCATAATAATTTTAAAGACAAGCCAAAAAACTAAGTAGCATGATAATATTTACCTGGTGAAATACAGGGAAATGTGTAGAGTCAATTTCATCTCTCCTATAAACATCTCCAATCATAAGAAAGTTGTCCAGGCCAGCTCTTAATAGTTCGCTCTGGTGGGCAGTCATATGTGCTCTTAGCAATGTGTCTCTGTTTATATAATAACAATCAGACTTCGCCCTGCTTGGATGATCCAATGGGATCAAAAGATCGTCGAAGTTTTGCTTGGTGGTAACAATTGGTGATAAATTGTCATACACGCTAAATGTTGGGTTACCCCGATGTGTGAATGATTTGTAAAAATAATCCACAATTCTTTGTCTTACCATTGCGAGAGGGTTATGTTTTTGCAAATGCAAATTACGACCTAAATAAGATATTATTTTCGGTGTGGCATTAGTATAATCATCTGCTATAAACTCTTTGCCATTTACGTTTATTGTAGATACAGATTTAGGTGCCGTACTGTATTTACATCGGTGAAAAACAGATGTAAAAGTACGGTTTATTCGGCATACTATAGTCATAATTATAATTCAATTTAGTTAGAACTTAGTTCCCACTTCACAAAATGTCCTATTAAAGCAATAATTTATATAATTATCACCCAAAAAATAATAACAAAATATAAACTTATGAATTTTTATGTGAGATTGACAAATTTGATGAGGATAGAAGTCGTGTTCTATTGATTCAAACTTTACTTATTTCAATCACTGTCAAATAAAGCTTCGATTGCAATACTATACCAGCATGTTTACAAATTTTTAAAAATGTGTGAAAATGTATGTAATTTTCAAACTGTGCTAGAACACTATTTTGATATATCTTATTAACGTCATAATGTCAAAATTTTATTTCCGATTTTAGTTCTCTAGCATTTCATAATTTTCATATTTTCTTTAAACTCGAAATATAAACAAATAGGATCGAGTACGTTTATTAACATCATACATGACTTCATTTCATCAAGTTTTAAAATCTATTATAAAATAAAAATAGTTGATTTTATAAGGGGTTTAAAATAATAATTATAATAATAATATTTATTTATTCAGACACATGGATCCATTGGTTAGTTACAAAATTCTTATATAATATATTAGTAAATACAAAATTAGACAATATACATTAAATTATTTAACATAATAAATACATCCCGCATTTGGGCTAATAAGGGCTTATCGAGTGCCTTAGTAGGACACTGTCCCACTTTGATGTTAGGACCCTAAGAATGCTATAAAAACTTCAAAATTTCTTATTAATAATACTCGGAAATATATTTTTGACAATAACAGTAGTCTGTTTCACGAAAGAAGTCCCGCAGACGTTTCGCCACTGTCGCCAGACGGAATGATACCAGTACTGAGAAAAATATTTACCTACTTTAATTTAAGGATAACTATCAAAAAATATATTTAATATTTAAATAAAATAACTTAAATATTTAATACAATAAAGAAACAAATACATTTTGGATATGTTGTCATTTTGTATTTACTCTTTAACCCGCGCAGTTGCATATATTCAAGGACACTTTAAATTTTTCTTTTGTGTCTGGAATCAAGGTGGTTCATATATTAGATATTAAAATGTTCCCTGCTTCTCATACATTAACCCCATTGTATTTTTGTTACGGTGATGTATGATTAAATATTTAAGTTACTCTGGCAATAGCTGAAAATCCGTGATTCAGTCTTTGAGTGTATATTATACCGAGCTATTGCCCTTTTGCACAAAATGTATGTGTGGTGTTCAGTTTAAGTATAATAATTCTATGAATGTTTTGTCTTTTAGCACAATTAAACGATTTATCTATCTTTATTAACAGTATGGCTCTTCTGAACTTGTCCCTTATTTACCCAATGTTGGCGGGTTGTTCGCATATATGGAAATAGGGAATGCAAATCTCGCGAGATTGGGGTCCAAGTGAGCTTACTAATAACAATACTGCGAGATCTCTCCAATTTCGAGATCCCGCGAGATTAGCAGTTTGATGTTTTTTTTTCAAATAATCACAGTATTTGAATAAATTATGAAATAAAAATATATCCAATAAGGATTTTGAGATAAGAAATGTTTTCACGATTTTTTCCATAAACTTTTATGTATCAAACATTGTTTGACGTATCTAATAAACTTCTAAGTAGTAAACTGTGACATACGTATCTATCGAATAACAAATGAATCAAAAATCTTTTAGTAATGAAACAGTTCTTTCATAACAACCAAAACAATTAAAAGTAAAAAAAAAATTTTTTACTAAGCGGAGCTATTTTTATCAATGAAATGAAATTACAGGCACTCAGAAGATCCATTAGATATTACAGATTAATTCACAACAAAGATTTGTTCAGTTTAATCAATGGAACGCATTAAAGTTTAATTATATCAGATGCCGCTTTCTTACTTGGTTGTTATGTTTTTCCGGCCCATTTACAATTAAATTATGAAAATAATAGTAATTTTATTCAATTTAAGATAGCTAATTTAGATTACGTCTTTATTATTTTTTAATGTTGTCTCTTATAATAAATTAGACAATTCAAAAGTAAAAATCCAATCAAATCGGCAAAAAATATTTACATGGCAACTCTACAAAGCACCTATTATGGCGGCGAGGCTCTTGCAAAAATGGATGAATGGTATTAAATCACCTTGATTTTATTATTCCGCAAAAAGAACGTTTTCGTCTTAAATAAAATATCTTCAACTGTTTTTTTTACAACTTTTGGTATCATTAATAATCCATATAACGCTTTGATGCACCTAAAAACTCACCGAAATCTATAACAACAACCAAATTCCTAGAACTGACCAAGGACAATATGGACGATCTGTCAAATTTAGTTCCACAAATCGCCGCGGGACTTCTTTCGTGAAAACAGACTACGTAAATAATTGAGGTTAGAATAGATCTTTCTTACCTAAAATTTACAATTTGTTTATTATTTATTGAAACTTAATTGCATTAAAGTAATTTTTTTCTTGGTTTTACTTAAATTAACCTAAACACCAGTGACAATGTTTCGCAAAAAACTACTGCAAATCGCACAGTTTTCCACTGTTGGTGTAGTTGGGTATTATGTGGGACAATTTAAAGCAAACCACACAGGTGATAAAGATGAAAAGACGCTTACCATTGATGGAAAGATAATTAGAAACATGCCAGGGCTACCTGTTTTTGGGACAGTCTCTGCAGCCGCTCCATACGTGGATAGTGGTTCGCCTAAAGATCGAGTAAGTATTTTATTATTCTTATATTAAATTCTAAAATAAATACATATATTTATTATGTCGCAAGGGGAAAACCGCATACGTGTTAGTTCTATTATTGAGCATAAGCATTCATTTATGGATTTAGGTCTTTCTTTTTCTTTTTTAGGTATCCCAGATAATGAAGTATGGCTTTCCAAGTTTGGATAATGTACGCTCCTATGATGACTTCGTGCTGTCGTATGACCGCCGCAACCGAGTGCCTCATTGGGTTTTTGAACACTTGACTAAGGCACATGTTGCAAAAAACGACCAAGTGGATAGAAGTAAATGTGATTTCACACCGGATGAAAGTATCCATCCATTCTTTAGGTATTAATGAATTTCCCTCTGGCTATTACAGGTACTTTATCAGTATGTGATTAAAGACTTGTTCCGAACGAAACTCCCCATAAAAAATAGATTTTCTTTTGTTTTGTGAAGAAACAATCCTCAAGACTAGGCTCAAACTGTTACAAAATTCTAGCAGAAATAATGCGATGACCAGGAACAAAAAGTACTTGTTCCCTGTTTTCAATAGAATACGTTAAAATTATTTGAAATATTTGCATGTTGTGGTCAAAGGATATGAATAAAATAGCCTGTTTTTGGTACTAAGGCTTTTATCATCCCTGATCATCGTGATTTTTCTGCCAGATTCAGCTCATCTCAAGACTCATGAAAGCCATCTAACCTTACCTGCTTGTAGTTCATCCTACTGAAGTTTCTCAAAAATTCTCAATTAGGTCATTCATAGTTGTTGTTCTTAAACACATTATATATCTTGTTTATCCTGCTTGAGACAGATCCAAACCACTGAAATTTTTGTGTGAATTGTTTCATTTTGATGAAGTTTGGTATTGAACTTAGCAGTTGGTTGAAAAAAAGAGTTTTTAGTTGTAACCTTTGCAATATTTGCTTGGCAATCAACAACCAAATGCAGTAGCTACACTATAGAGCCATGTCTATCTCTAGAATATCAATTTATATATCATTGTTCTTGGCATGCTGGTCAGACAAAAATAGCGAGTCCAAATTTGTTTTGGGGAGCCCTAAATAGAAATGCGTGGCAGTCACTGAAAGAAGCCTTAACATTGTAGCTGCAGTACATCAGTCATCGCTCGCCGCTCCGCAGCCGCGGACCACTGAATAGCGCGTCTCATAAAACTTCAATATTATTGTACTTCTGATATATTTCTGACATACTTCTAATACACTCTATACTGTTATTCTACACTCACCGTGACTTTCATTGGAAACACTCAGCAAGCAAACTACCTCAAATTGGAGTCAGATATCTACAATTAGGATAACAACATATCAACAACAAATAACCTAAATTTTTATGAGACGCGCTATTCAGTGGTCCGCGGCTGCGGAGCGGCGAGCGATGACTGATGTACTGCAGCTACAACATCATAAGGAGGTTCTGGTGTAAACTGTTCTGTTTAACTAATAATAATGTCAATTACTATTTTTTCTTTTGTCAAAAGTACCCTGTAAACTACTAATATCAGAGACTAGTTTTAAATTCCTTTGTAACCCAGAAAAAAGGCTTTTTATTTATTTTTATTTTATTTATATCATTGTTAACAGATCGCAAAACAGTGACTACAAGGGGTCGGGCTACGACCGCGGGCATATGGCGGCGCGGGCAACCACCGCATGGCACAGAGGCATGTTGAGCAGACGTTCTACCTAACCAACATGGCGCCGCAGGTTTGTCTTACGTCGATAGAGCTCATCCATTAATTACGTCACGCGTTAAGGCGATGGAGGCGGTTGGCTTAGTGCTACAAGGGAGCAGTGGATCCAAATTCGTGACGTTGCATCTCAAAATTTATTATTATCTAAATATTTGTTTGAGGAACCTATAGTTAGAAAGATCAATTGAGTTCCCTACAAAGCATACCATACCCATGATTTTTCCAAAATGCTTTACCTTTTAACCGCTACGATTCCAGACACAATTGAAATCTGTTGTTTTTATTGGATATATCAGGCAGCAGCGGATAAAGCGTTAATTCAGCTATTTTGTGATTATTACTTACGAAACAAGTTGCAAAGTAAGTGACATCACCATAAGGAGGGGGAGTCTTATAAATGTGACTAGCTGTAATAAGGATGTGAGAGGAGGGCTAAAAATCATGGAAGTTGTGAGATGTAAAATATGGAAATATGGATGAATGCTAAGACCTTCTAGTGTTAGGCAAACCAAATGACAGACATCAGACAGACAGAGTAGGAAGCACTATAGCAGCTAAGCTCCCGAAAGATGTATGTTGAGACCCCTTATATCCAAGTGTTTGAAAACACAACATGTGTTATTATTATTTTTATGATTCATGTGGTGTAATGGTAAGAAGTCTGTTGCACCAAGGTTTCAATGCCCAGGCAGTACAAATATTTGTATGATAGTTTCTTTGTATTGATCTTACGTAGCAATATAGGGTGTTCTATATAATATAAAATCACAGATTAATAATATATTATAGGTATGTATTTTACAATAATTTACACTTAGTTTTTCCTATTCAACCTATCGCAGTCCACTGCTGGACATAAGTCTCCCCAGTTTGCGCCAGATATCTCCGCTCTTCCTCATCCAGCCTCCACCAGCGACCTTTCGCAAGTCGTCGGTCCATCGGGCCGGAGGACGTCCTGCGCTACGCTATTTGTTTTAGTATTAGCAATTATTTTGCTTTCATTAGGTCGGCGAAGGTTCAATAGGCACGCGTGGAACAAACTGGAGACACGTTCGGAAACTGACCAGAGTGATGCAATGTGTATTGCTGCACTGGACCCTTATATTTGCCGAGGTATTTCATTACTAATTCGATGTTATAATGTTTTTGTTTCTTCAATCACTAATTAGAAACTATAAAGAGTATATTACTAGTTTTTTGATGTCAGTATTCACCTTTGCCCAAACCAAGGGTTTACAATACATATGTAAACCCTTTACCTTTATAAACAATAAAATCTAGATATAAAATCACGAAGAAACGTCAACCAAAAGTGTCCAAGCCGCACGACACTTACATATAGTTATATTTATAACATAAAATTGTTCATGACAATTTTGAACTACATCATTAAAATAGTACAAAATCAAAAGCACAAATCACACTACTATGTCACTATTACATGTAGCGGGCGACGTGATTAGAATGAAAGTTCTTACTTTTGCCAAATCGATGTGATGGGCAGAATTTTGCAATGGACACTTTGTGTGTGATCGTGCATCTGGTTAGTTTATTTCAGCCCTTTACTTAAATTGTTCTTGTAATGACTAGCTACGTATCACACTTGGGTTATGTTATGAAAAAATGAATTTTACTTAACTGTACAGTTGTCAGAAGTAACTGCCAATATATAAGCGGACTGAGAGCTTAGGTAAACAATAGGAACATGGAAAATATAAATGAATATTTTATATTAAAATGTTTAAAATACATTAAAAAGGGACACCGTAAGTTTATATTTTAATTTACGCTGTTTTTTTTAAATTATTACGGATTGAAATTACTTGAAACGGAACGTAAATTTAAACACCAATCACTGTCATTTACGTCATCTATGTATGACATATTATTTTGACGTTAAAGGTTTAGTAAAATGTGAACATTAAAACGACAAAATCGGCATTTTTCGAATAAAAATGAAATTTAGGACTGTAAAAGCAGTCTCCAGGAAACTACCAAAGTTAATGTTGACATGGTTGTAATTTATTTTTGTCGAAAGTGAGTTTTACAAACCGCAATAAGCCTGATGCGAAATATGGACTTTTTACGGCACTTTATTGAAATATCAAAGCATAATGTCTACTGACAATCTAGAAATGATTGTTTTTCATCACCAAACATGGAAAATTAAAGTAGTGAGCAAAAAGAAAAGGTTATATTTTAACTCATCAGTGTGAGCAGAAACTGCTTGGAAAACGCTTCCTTGAGGATTTCCACATGGAACTGCCCTGAGCAGTCCTCATCCATGGCACTTACACTACACTCTAAAGATGAACCAGGAACAAAGAAGAAATAATAATTATTTCCTTTGTTTTAAAAAATCATTACTTTATTTATATCATACTTGTTTAAGTTTGTATGTTTTTGTGACTGTAATATAATAAATCAATATTAAACTTGGTGTATTTTCAATGCTTACAAGATTTTTTTTTCATTATTGCTGATTCAGGTGTCAAATGCATTATTCTGTTTTAGCATTCAAAAATATAGGTTATGAGCATCTCTATTCACAAAGTTTTTAAACTTTTTAACATGATTCCTTATCTTTACAATAAAAAGTTATAGACAACTTTGTTATTGTATTTGTATTAGGTAGGTAAATATGTTTGTTTTTCATACAAGAAGATGAAGAATAACAAGTACTATATAACAAGTATTCTAACATCATAGTTGTCTTCGCTGCATCGGGAAATAGTTTGATGAATAATTAATTCGTCTTCACAGCTCGAAATCTCTTTTTTCCTGGTTTTGTGTCAGTCAAAAACAATATGATTGTTATTAAATGATCACATTGGCACAGAGGATGGTCAACGCGGCTTTTTTTCCGGAGTATCAATTCATTAAATCCATACATTATCAGTTATTTAAAATTCTTATAAATTAGGTCTCGACAGTCGAGAAAAAAATGCAAAAGTATGAAAGTCCTTGAAAAAAAGGAGGTACATTCACATATCTGACGTCAAACGTCACGCCAGCCCGTTTTGGCGCGAACTTTGAATTTGTCAATTTCAAACCGCATTTTTATGCAGAAAATGACAGTTTTTTGATTTTTAAATATACTTGTGGTCTATTCCAAATGTAGTTCTTTAAAATAAACACAAAAATAAAATTTGTGCATCTTCCCTATTAACTAATTAGATGTTATTCAAAAAGTGACCACGGCAAAAGTCTGCCCATAAGTTGGGCCAAATTTTCATTCATAATTACATGGCTTGCTATATGACAAAGTGATAGTAGAATCGTGCTTTTGATTTTGTACCCTCTTAATGTCGCCATAAGGTCAAATTTTTATTGGTAGATGGGTTTTTTTTGGTGGTCAGGACATTGATTGCCTTTGTGGTTCGACATCGTGCCCTTCCAGCTGCACGCGGGAGGACCTAATGACAGCGTCAGATAATGCTGTCGCTGCGGCTGCTTTCTGGGCCGCTAAAATTTGAATTTGTTTGCCTTCGTCATGCTAAGAAGAAAATTTTATTGAATTAATTTATTCGTATGTGTCAAGCGGCTTGGACATTTTTGGGTTGATATTTCTGCGTGATTGTGAATCTTGTTAGTTTATCGTTTATTATGTTATATAGTTAGTCGATTCTTTATTATTATTTTAGTTCCACGAGTCAGCTAGTTTAAATTAAAATGTAATTTCAGGCGTGAAGTGGACGGCAAGTCGTACGTAAGGTATCAGGTGATCGGCGCCAATACCGTGGCGGTGCCGACGCATTTCTACAAAGTGGTCGTGGGCGAGTCAGCTGATGGCAGTCTCGATATGGAGGCGTACGTGATGCCCAACCAGCGGATACCGGACGAGACGCCCACCTCTTCTTTTATGGTACTTTTATATATTTTTTAAACATTGACTGCTAGAAAGAGCGTCGGTGGCTCAACGGTGTGGACTGTTGCCCTCTGCTGCTGCCCCTGTGGAGGGCTGAGGTTCAAATCCCGCCACGTACCATGTGTTTTCAAATTTACGAAAAATATATGTACGTTATCCAATGCTCTTACGGTAAAAGAAAACATCGTGAACCTTCACGCACGCTTGCGAAGAGATTCAAAGGTTGTGCGTGAAGTCGTCCAACCCGCACTGGGCCCGCGACTAAGGTCTAATCACCCTATACGGGTAGATTCGTGCCCCTCGGTGGGGACGTTTAATGAGCTGATGATGATGATTTCTTTAATGAGCTGATGATGATGATTTCTTTAATGAGCTGATGATGATGATTTCTGTAATGAGCTGATGGTGATGACTGCTAAGAACCCAGAAACAATAGAAATAATATTATTACGTCCATAATGTGACCATTCAAATAAATGTTACGTCTTTTACGAAACATGTTTAATACATTTGTATACCGTATTAGAGTACATTAGGTATCACGGACAGTCCTCTGTGCAGACCGTGTATGTAGGTGGAAACGGTGGCGCATGTGCTCCTTAGTTGCACAGGCGTAGCCCAGATCCACAAGGAAACTATCAGTTCACTGGTAACACTTGCGGACGCCCTGAGGAGACCGGGAAATCTGCTTTTGGAGTGAGTTCTCACGCACAATGGTCCACTGCCCGGACTAAGTGCGGAAACCAACCCCACTAACATAGCACATAGAGTACATGCTAGCGCCCCTATAAAAGTAAGATAGAGATAGCAATATGGCTACGCACGTGGGAGAGAATCCGACAGTGAATCCGCCGAGTTTTAAGACACGATAGAAAATTTATTACATTTGTTGGATATAACCCACTGCGACAGAAAAAAAAAATCATATGTGAAGGTGATTCATTTGATATAAATATGTATTTTATATGAAACACTAAGTATTCACAATTCACGTATTTTTGTTATTTCAGGTACCCCCAGAAACCATAGAACGGGCAGCTGGACTACTCTTCTTTGACAAAATACATAGAAGTAAACTTAGCAGAATCAACGGGAAGAAAGTATGAAATTTGTTAGTATAGTAGTGTAATTTGTTGCCGTCTGTGAGTCATATTTTAGTTTAGGGTATTAGTGTACATTTTAAATTTATTTAGTGTAAATAAGTATTTACGGGAAGGTGCTATGATTTGTTAAAGTCGAGACAGAATATATTGTAAATACTGTTATTTGTATTACAATTTAACCAAATAATCTTGCAATGTTTTATTTTCCTATCGATGTATTTAAAAAAAATGGTTCCAGTCATCTTGGGTTTCCAAAAAGAAACCCAATCGCAATTCAAGAGAACCTTAAAAAATAAGTGGATTTACGTCAGTGAATTTATTCTAGGCTATGTTTGTTCGGTTGGTATGAACTCATATAAAAAAACAACATTACTTTGTATAAAACGTATGTATATT
The DNA here is from genome assembly GCA_019425675.1 of Leucinodes orbonalis. Classification (NCBI taxonomy): domain Eukaryota; kingdom Metazoa; phylum Arthropoda; class Insecta; order Lepidoptera; family Crambidae; genus Leucinodes; species Leucinodes orbonalis. The sequence goes on from PQWD01005737.1 coordinate 118,546, forward strand.
ATAGTATGTGTTAACATGAACCTAACCACGTTATGGGGTCTGCTGTCGTCGCGAATTTGTCCAAAGTGATTGTCTCAATAGAGCCACCTGTTGGAACTAATGCAACTGTCATAAGTACCACAAGGTCCCACTATAAACAAATTCGTGTGACAGGGTATTGAGTAGTTGACAATATTAATCCTCTTCGTCCGAAGCACCATTTTGTTGGGGCTCGTCGACGCCGGCGTCGCCCATGCCTGTGTGGAAAAATAGAATATAATTATCTTCTAAATTATAATACAGAAACCTATAAATAAATATTGTACTAGACTCGGCACGGAGTTGTCTAGGTACCAACACAGTGCCAGATATAGTTCCGTGAAATAAGATTGTTTTGCACTTTTGTTTCGGGCCGAGGGCACTGTAGCTAGTAAAATTACCGGGTATGAGTGACCTAACATCTGTCAGCGTGTCACGTACCACCAGGTGAACGAACTCACCGTTCCGTTCAATTAATATCATAAAAAAGCTAGTTAAAAATACCTTAATAATAATCTACTAGGTGGTAGACTCGATCCCGAGTCATCTAGGTAGGTACCACCGCAGTGCCAGATAACGTCCCGTCAAATATGCTATGCACTTTTGTGTTTCGGTGCGGTGTTGATGAAGAAAGAAAAATAACTGTTTAAATATAAAAATAAAAAATATCCACTGACATTCATTCAGACACAGCACCATCTAGTCCCAAGTTAAGCGTGAAGCCTGTATTACGGGTACCAAACAATGGATAAACACACTTATATTTTTTTTTGTAAATACATATATATTATACATAGAAAACATCCAGGCCATTACAAACAGACATGTTCATGCACACAAATGTTTGTACTGCCCGGGGATCGAACCCGGAACCCTTAGTGTCTCAACCACCAAAGAGGTCATCAAACAGTTTTTACAGTCGTTGAACGACCTGACCGTCCCGTTCAAATTATGTCTGTAAACCTAGTTATCAATACCTTGATCCTCGTCCTCCTCCGCGGAGTCTCCGGCCACTTCCGCGTTCTCCGCCTCCGCCCGCTCCATCTGTCTCGCAAGCTCCGCTTCGTCTGTGGCTGTGACCACTTTGGGCTAGATATAGACCATTAAAAAAAGATAGTGAAATTATAAATACAAAACAAGCATAAATTGTCAACACTGTAAACTGTGGATTCATACAAAATGCTTACAGATAACATAGGGTTATTCGGGACGGTGTATCCCCCCTCCAACATATTACAGGCTACCAAGTCCCCCCTACAACTGTGCAACACCCTAAGCCGAGGTTCGCGTTCCAGAGGACACCCTTAGGCATGTTGCATATTGTTTTAGGCTAAGAGCCTTCTGCGCTCTTCAATTGTTCGTTGAAGCTGTGAAGGCCGCCTTGGGCCAACAGCCATTTCGAAAATAAAGTGGTGATGTTGGATTGAGTACCCAAAGTAGCATGCATTAGCATCTCTCAAACTTATCACAGTTTTAAATATCCAATGACATTCACATAGCGCCATCTAGCCCAAAACTAAGCATTAGACTGTAATATGGATTTTTTTCCTGTAAATATATATACATACATATACATAGAAAACGCCCAGACCAATACAAACAGACATGTTCATGCACACAAATGTTTGTGCTGCCCGGGGATCGAACCCTTGGTGTAGTAGCCGACGTCTCAACAATTACACCAAATGTGTCTTCAATTTTGTGGAAGAGCAACCCAATGAACCTTGGCAACCCTGATACATATATTATTTCATCATCATCAGCTCATTAAACGTCCCCAACGGGGGGCACGAGCCTTCCCGTAAAGGGTGTATAGGTTTCCTCACGATGTTTTCCTTCACCGTAAGAGTGTCTGATAACGTACATATATTTTCGAAAATTCGAAAACACATTGGTACGTGTCGGGATTTGAACCTCAGCTATCCCGGCAGGAGGGCAACAGTCCACACGATTGAGCCACCGACGCTCTTTTAATATATTTTTTATTCATCATCAGCTCATTAAATGTCCCCACCGAGGGGCACGACTCTACCCATATAGGGTGATTAGGCCTTAGTCGTCCACGCGGGCCCAGTGCGGATTGGACGACTCCACACACAATCTTCGAATCTCTTCGCAGGTGTGCATGAAGGTTTCCTCACGATGTTTTCCTTCACCGTAAGAGTGTCTGATAACGTACATATATTTTCGAAAATTCGAAAACACATTGGTACGTGTCGGCATTTGAACCTCAGCCCTCCTGGTAGGAAGGCAACAGTCCACACCATTGAGCCACCGACGCTCTACTATTTACTATTTGTTATTAGCTAATATTAATAATAACATACCGCCATTTGTATGTTGAAAACACCTCCCGCCGCCGTAATATTCTCCTTGATCTTGTCGATCGCGTCCTGCAGTATTTTGAGGCCGTCCGCCTTCTCGGGCGTCGATGTGGTCATTACTGAAACATATGACGTCGAAATAGTGAAATGAAACTGGCTGAAATTAAATCTGCCCACTCGGTTGCAGTTTGTTGGATTACTCAATCAAATCAATTATTATCAGTACTTGATATTGAACATGTATTGACCATGAATCAGTTGTCAATTAGTTTTCTTAGCCCTATGCCAGGCACTGACCACCTAGATGCCATCGACTAGCTAAAACGCCTATAACTGATGAACACAAATTTTCGATAAGGCATCTCTTATATTCATATTTATCACAATAAAGATATTATACAGGATTTTATTTTTAAAACATCACTAATAGGGTGTATAATCATGCATAATTTAAATAACTTATTAGTCAAACTAAAAATTGTGGTCGAACGTTAATGGCGTTTTGGCTAGTGGACTGCAGGTACAAGCTACACCAGTCTGGGCTTTTACATGCCATCTATTTGATGCAAACCACCAAACCAAATGCAATTACTTATTGACATTAAGAATTCTAATGAAAATTGACGATAATAATGTATAAAAGTATCTATATTTTATATGACCTTTTCCACACAATGTATATTGTTTTATGAAATAAATTGAATTGAATCTTAACTTTAAATATGTGACTAAGGCATTTTCATCATTGTAATTCTACATTGGTAGATGTCATTGGAAATTATCATTTGGATTCATCGCATTTCCATTGGATTGGATCTACATTGGTTGATCTCATTGGAGTGTCATGCTTGAAGGGTCCCTGATGGTAGCCCAGGACAAATCAAATATGGTTAGGTAACAATGAAATGAAAAAGTGTTTATTCAGTTTAGGTCCTCACAGGACACTTATGAATGTCAAATGAAGCTACCATGGCGCCAAAGTTGCACTGTACATCCCTTTTAGACCATACATATTTGACTAGTAATAATAGATGCTAGTGCAACAAGTGTAGTGAGAAAATATAGGTTTTTGTATTATAGATGACAATAAGTATGACATTACCATATAAAGGTGGTGCAATCAGATTAATCTTGATAGGCATCTCTTGTGTGGAGAGCGCTAATCCTTCTTTCAGAGCGGCCCGGACGGCGTCAATGCCCTCATAGCCATAGCATGCACACTCAATGTCCGCACGGATCTTCACAGCTTGTGATGTCAGCTTACGCTTGATGTTAGCTAGGAGCACCTCCTTTGTCTTCTCATCGAGACCACACTCATTTAGTACTGAGGGATCACTGCAAATAATTTGATCAAAATAAATTAACAATAGTTGACAGTACATTAAAAAACTGTCCAAAAGTAGAAAGAGATGTATACAGAGATTAGAGAGGTTAGGCACCTGCGTACCAGAGGACGTAACCCACTGCCTGATTGCCACTGACACATGGAAAATCTATTGTGTGTGTAAACTTAAGTACAAATTGGTACTGAGTGTGTTAAAGATAGCATCAGATTATGCTGTTTTCAAAGAAGGTAGAAATTACAAAAGTATATGAATTATGTGCAAAACACTTAACTTTACTTCTGAATGAATAAAATAAGAACCAATATAGCTTGCCTAAAACCACCCAGCTTAAGTAACTTAACTCTTTTTTTTTCCAAGTAGCCATCTTATAACATCTCATTGCAGGATACAGGTTATTTTACATGGCTATGAAGAGACGGGGATGTAACCATGTATTGGCTGGTGACCCATATGGATTGGTGAGTAATAACTAGCATCCTAAGAAACTCCTTGAAAGCTCATAAGCTGTTTGCATAAGCTGATAAAAACAGCTTATGAAGCATGAAGAGGCTTTGATCTACATAGAAATATATCTACACCTCAACAAAGATGCATGAGTATTTTTTAAACAAAATTTATTATTATATGAAAAAAAAGTATATAAGTTTCTTTACTTACACAGCAGCTTGCTTAAAGAAGTCATAAGCTGAGGCCTTCTTCTTGTATTTCTCTTCAAACAGCCAAGCTGTTTTCTTGTACAAGTCTTCAAGCTGTTCCGAGCTTTCATACTGTAGTAGTTCAGCTACATGCCTTAAGATTGAGTTGACTGCCTTCGCTTTGGCATACCTTTCTGTACACTTTTCAATGTCTTCCGCGGACACACGACGTTTAGACAAGTCAATATAACCTGGAAGTTATTATATCATACTTAAAGCTTGTCCTTAATTAATTAAAAAAGATTTGGAGGATATGGAGAGGAAATTGGCCAATCTCTGATATAATATATGGGAGGCAAAATAATTCCACAGACCCATGGTGGATGTTCATGAACAACAATAAGAAATTTAAGACATCCACCAATTCTCTGGGATTGATAATGTTTAAACACTCAAAACAATTGAACAATTTGATAGCAAATAAAAAAGTATTTGAAGGGAATTCTTACCTTTTTCTTTATCCACTCTTATAACGACCACAGGCTCGGTTTTGCCAACTCTGATCAATTTGTTAATAGATCTGATACGTCTTCTCGACAACTCTGAGAGCAATATCATACCCTCGATGTTGTTGTATTCGAGTAAATGCACGTACGCGCCCATCTCAGCTATGGACCTTACGTTTACCATCACTACATCTTCCACTTCAGGATATTTCTCCTGGTAAAATCTACACGACAGTGGCATCTGAAAGAAATTATACCAATATAACCTATACGATTTCTACAGCCAACGCAATCATTTTATTGGATTAAGCGCAAAGGAGTAAGACCATACCTTGATTGTGTTTCCGTGAGCGTTTAGTTAAATCAACACTTGGTTTTCTACAAAAATGATGAAATTGTGATTTTGTTCACGTTGACCAGCCGACGACAACTTACGGATTCCGTTTTACTAAATTTGTTATTTATATCTGTCAAAATTGGCAATCGGCATTTTTTGTGAAAAGGAATGTAAAAGTGTTGCTATTATTAAGTATTTTATTGGCACCGGTTTGATTACTCCGAGTTTATTGGTTGATTAAATTAATTTATTCATGGGATTTCAAAGACCAAAAATAAACACAAATGAAATCCTACCAAATGAGACTTACGTAGGCTCAAGTCAACGTGACTTGTATGTGGTACACTCTAAATAAGAAAGTGGACGAGGTTCCACAATGCAGTGACGACACTGCAGGTTACATTTTGTATCTACTATGTACAAATGATACCCTCTGGGAGGCTTTTGTCCAACAGCTAAGCTAACGCTAAGGCTTCAGATGTAACGTAAACGTCTATATGTGAAATAGTATATGTCTCAATTAGCTGTAGGTACATGCTTAATAATTATGCATAAGCGTTTATGTCGTTTCCAACGATTCATTATTTAGTTGTACTTGCTTTGGCAGGCTTTATCTAAAGCAACACTACATTTATGTTTTTATTGATTTAAGTTTATTATTGTATGCACCGATTTATAGTGTATAAATCTGTGATTGTATGGATTCTTTTGTTGGTTGTCCTAAATAAATAATACTTGCGAGGGTAATTGTCTCCACGAACAAAAAAATTATTGATTATGGATTTTTCTCGTCTTTTCGCGCTAGTGTTTAAATAATCCATCTAACGACGCTATGGCGACCTGGGGGGAGGCTGGCGGGTAACCGCCATCTTTTAAAACAGTGTTACAATATAATTTTACCTCGCCTTTTATGGTACAAAAATACTGACGTATCATTACAACAATACTGTTTTAAGAGATTGCGGTAACCTCCTGGCCTAAAGCACACTGCTCTCTCAATGATGAAGCTTATGGTAATTCCTAGTCTAGTTTGAACTTCATAGTAAAAATAGTACTTACCTATTCAAAAAAAAAAATGCAACAGGGCAACGACTTGAGCGGCTTCTTCAGGTGTTGTATCCATAATTTTCTTAAAATGACGGCTTTAATTTGCAGAGATGTGTTCAGGTCAACGTCTAATGAGCGACTGATAAGAAAAAAACGATTACAGGGGGTTTTATAGGGGGTTGTGTCGCGCAAGTTGTGAATAGAGCGCAGAGCAGTTTACGGGAGGTTGCGTTCAGTTGCATTCTAAGTACAAGTGTTTATTTAAATTACTGATATTATGCTACCATTTGAAAGCCTAATTACTAGGCTTTAATTATGTAAAACATTATATAGAGGTAAAATAAGTCATTTTTTAGTTATATCACTTTTTATGCGCACTTGAGGCTTGAGTCGATTTACTTGCACGCGAGAGTAGTTAATTGTTTATCATATAGGTATGTAGCTTCGGTATGCTTTGTCTAATTAGTGTGCACGAATTATGTAATTGAAATCAAGATTCCAAGAGTTATCTAAATTGCCAATCTGGTTAAAATCAATCACAAAGACGCAGTTTCATATTAAACGTACAGTATAGTGTCGTCGGTGGCTCAGTGGTGTGGACTGTCGCCTTCCTACCGGGAGGGCTGAGGTTCAAATCCCGACACGTACCAATGTATTTTCGAATTTTCGAAAAATATATGTACGTTATCCGACGCTCTTACGGTGAAGGAAAACATCGTGAGGAAACCTTCATGCACGCCTGCGAAGAGATTCGAAGGTTGTGTGTGAAGTCGTCCAATCCGCACTGGGCCCGCGTGGACGACTAAGTAATCACCCTATACGGTAGGCTCGTGCCTCTCGGTGGGACGTTTAATGAGCTGATGATGATGATGATAGTTCGGAGAATACCAAACCTAAGGAGGTTTCGGGGTATTCTCCGAACTATCCTATACTATGAAAGGTCAAGTTTCAAGGAGTTTCATTTCGTAAATTGATAGCTTTGTCAATTTATTTAGGATTAACATTAGTGTGCACAGGCCTTAGTCGTCCACGCGGGCGCAGTGCGGATTGGACGACTTCACGCACACCCTTGAGTTCGCAGGCGTGCGCAGGTTTCCCTCGCCGTAAGAGCCTGCATAAAAGAATTACTGAATTTACTGAATTTGCGGTAGATGTGTTCAGTTCAATGTATTAAAAACCGGACCATCATTTGGATTTCACAAGTACTTCCTTTAAGTACTTCACGTTCAAAAAATTAACACAAACTAAAATAAAAACATAATTATATCTAAGCCCACAAGCTAAGCAGTTCCATTCTCATTGCGGACATTTTCAAATGAAATGACCCGCCCATAGGAGTATGAAAACAAAATTAATGGAACCGTATTAATGGAAAGATGAAGTGTTTCTGGGAAACGCCTGCACTAATGTGACACTTCAATGAGGGATATTTCTAGAACTGTCTCCGTGGTCTAGTAGGATCAGTGTTGGTGAAGTTGATGCGATCCATTTGGTGTAATGGTCGAGACATCGGCTGCAACACCAAGGGTTTCGGGTTCGATCCCGGGGCAGTACAAACATGTGTGTCCATGATTATGTCTGTTTGTAATGGTCTGGATGTTTTCTATGTATATATTTAAAAAAGTATATAAGTATGTTTATCCGTTGTTTAGTACCCATAATACAGGCTTCACTGACACACACAGCGTCATCTAGTCTCAAACTAAGCATTTAGCCTGTAAAACTAAACAACGGATACACATACTTATACTTATTTTTTTTGTAAATACATACATAGTTTATATACAAAACACCCAGACGTTTGTTCTGCCCGGGGATCGAACCCGGAACCCTTGGTTAAGGAGTCCACGTTTCAACCATGATACCAAATGGGTCGTCTTTGTTTTTCACAAAAATGCATGTAAATGAAGGAATCTCTGAAATCTTTGGATAGTCGAAGAACATCCCGATCCAGGCGACAATATGGCCACTTTACTCATTAGTCATGCGATTTCTGAAGTACAGAACCGCAATTGTCAGGCATCGGGTACTGTCCAACAAATTAATTGATATATATCATTGAGTTGGCCGCAAATCTCTGCCATTGATTTGCCAGTCCCTGTTTCATTGTTGTACGGTCAAATACACTGGCAGAACGCGCAGTGATGTGGCGGTGAAACGGTATTTTTTAAAAGTCTTTTTTATTGGAGCCATGAAACCTCTTTGGTAAGCTATTAAGATTATTATTTTTTCGTTTAAAGTCTCGTTTGAACATGTTTTTATAAATTTAATAGAAATAAAGTTACTAATTTGACTACGTCACTTTAACTGCTTGCTCAACTTAATCATTTTAATATTAAATTTTTGGTAGTACTATGAAATTGCAATCATTACTCTTATAATGATATTTTAAATATTTTACATACGTGAAATTATAATTTACCTTCCTACGTATTTAAGGCCCAAGTGATGCATTTTATTTTAACGTAAATGCATTCACCAATAGTGCAACCTTAAATGAAAACTTCAGTAGGGACTTTTCCAAATTTAACTGTTGAATTAAATACAAATACCTGTGTGTTGAATTAAATCTATAGTTAACTTTTGATCAAAAAGAAGTTTCATAGTTAACTCATTCAAAGTTTATTGAACTTTTTTAAATGTTGTGTTGTGACAAGCGAAAAAGTTCTTCAAACTGTTTTGTGGGAGCAGTCATTTAAAAACAGATCTCCTTCAACATAAAAGGATTGCCTTTAAATAATATTCAAATGTAGGTATGATGGTAGGTTTGATGCTAAGTAGTCAAAATGAAATCAATCCAAATATCGTCTCGGGAAATAAGAATGTTATGTGCTTTCTTTAACTTCTGTTTTGGGCACGAAGTAGACTTATAGATATAAGACATATATATATATAAGACTTGGCCTCTTATCTAAGGCCTAACTCTTACATGAGGCCCCCTGCATTACGATTAATCATCTCTGTTGAGGGGTGCAGGTGGATGTCTAACCATATATAATTAATAATATATAGTTTTTCGGTTCTTCCAACATTGTATCTGTCTTGAGCGGGCGTGTCACTCGCCAGCAGGTGAGCGAAATTGTCCTATTTATTTCATAATATCGAAGCAGCCTTCAACCGCTAGAACACCTTAAAGGTTCACAAACTAGAAATAGTGCATTGTCTAAATTAATGGCGGTCAAATCGAAATCGGGATCGATAGTGAAATTACCAGGTATAAGTGACCTAATATCTGTTGTCTCGGGTGTCGTAGTGCGGCATTGATAGATATAAATTACTGATTATCAGGTGTTGGTCTACTTCAATGCCGCTCTGCCATGGTCAGGCGTATTACTTACCAGGTGAGCGCCCTAACCATCCTATTCGCTTCGTAACATTAAAAAAATCATCCTGAATTGCACTGCCTGTTATATGACAAGGGTATCTTTCAGACCAGAAAACAACTAAGTGAGAGTCAACTCATTCTCACCAATCTTTCCCCCATAAATGGTCGGAAACTGATGAAAATAAGTAGAAATACAAACCACCGGAGTGTTTCCACGCCCTCATAGAAAACCGACATGAAATATTAATACACGCGCGATGTATTTCTTCGAGTGAGCGAGGCTTCTAAATCCCCCTTGCACTTCCCCATATTTCCTTTTAAATCTCCTTACATTTACGTAGCTCCCGTGTTATCTACTAGCTCGACTTCCCAATGGATAATCTATCACCAGTAGGTTAATGATATCGCCACCTATGGATACTCGTTTCGAAGCGATTAATCGTTTGCCTACCCATAGAATAAAAAAATTACCTTATACACTTAGATCAACTATCATCAATCATCATCATCAGTCATTAACGTCCGCGAGGGGCACGAGCCTACCGTATAGGGTGATTAGGCCTTAGTCGTCCGCGGGCCAGTGCGGATTGACGACTTCACACACAACCTTCGAATCTCTTCGCAGGCGTGCATGAAGGTTTCCTCACGATGTTTTCCTTCACCGTAAGAGCGTCGGATAACGTATATATTTTCGAAAATTCGAAAATACATTGGTACGTGTCGGGATTTGAACCTCAGTCTCCGGTAGGAAGGCAACAGTCCGCACCATTGAGCCACCGACGCTCCCAGATCAACTATAAACTAACTAAATTCAATCACGAAGAAACGTTACTGAAAGTGTTCGAACCATATAATATATATATGTGTATATAACCTATAACACATACATATAATTATTGTTTTATTTAGTACGTAAAATTAATTAATTTAATTTTAACCTTAACGTGTCATAGAAAGAGTACAAAAGCACGAGCACACTACTGTCATTATGACGTCATGGGCGGAATTCCGATCTAACGCGATGGGCATACTTTTGCCGCGGACACTTCTTGAGTGAGATTGTGCATGTGGTTAGTTTATTGTTTATATAAGCTTCACACGGTCATGTCCGACTTTTTAATCTGAAACCAGGCTGTAACTATAAATGAAACATCTTATCGCAGCGGAAGGAGTAATTGATGAATAAAAGAAATAAAATTCTTCCGTATCGAAACCCGTCATCGTGACTACGAAATATCGCAGTGACTCAGTGATTTGCAAGTTCCATTGAAGGAAGATTGAGATAGGCCGGCTGTCCTATTCAATAGAATCCGGGAAATACTTATCAATGATACTCTGAAGCTTTTTGCTCCGATAAAGATTTCTCCTACGGAAATGGTATGAAAAGGATAATGTGACGTCCGAATTCGATCACTCAAATTTATTTTTAATAGGGAAATATAATCTTGACTGTGGTTGTAATACTTAGTACACTTTTTCAGTGGACATAAATTTACAACAGTACTTAATAAATAGAATTGGATTCAAGGATAATCTAGGAATCTGTTACTGTAAGATCAAGCGTTATTTTCCAATATTAAGTTGTCTCATGTCGGACTTAAATCAAAGAGGCCCCCCCTTCAAAGATTTATAGTGTAAAATAAAGGCCAATTATTAGGTCCTACATCTATGTTTCAGTTCCGATTGCTTGTACGCATTAAGATTACTGTTCAGAACGTCGAAATACGTATGCCACGGTACAATGAGGTGAATGAGTACAACTTATGTTTGTCGTTTCGCCACTTTAGTTAAATCACTGCCCGGGCATCAATCTTATGATGTTTTGAAATGTCGTGCTTTGGAGGGCACGAAGCCGGTGATACCACGACATTGTTGGACATGTAAATTAGGATGCGAACCTTCTACGCTAGCCACTTGCCCAATGAAGCTGTGAAGGCCTACAGTCCATCCGAAAATAAGGGAAATACAAGATAATTTAAACTGGGGCTATAATGTGGTTTAATATCTCAAACCAGAATTCGAGGCAGAATTCTAGAATTCACCCATACCATCTGGATACTTGGAGATCTTCCACAGTTCGTTTTGGTCGACATTTTCTGCCGCGTACGATTAATTTGTGGAATTAGTTGCCATCGGAAACGTTTCCGGAACGATATGACCTGGCTTCCTTCAAAAAGAGAGCTTATTCTTATATAAAGGGTCGGCAACGCATCCTTGTGACCTCAGCTGTTGCAAATGTCCATGGGCGGCGGTAACAATTTCCATCAGGTGGACCGCATGCTCGTTTGCCTCCCTATGTTATAAAAAAAACAGTTCTTCCTAAAATAACATAGGTATAATCATAAACCTACGAAATTCTAAGAACGACCAACATGTCCCATTTACGATCAAGTCATCAAATGCCGATAGATAAGGTTAACATCTAATTGACACTGCACACGCGGGTCTCGCAGATGTGTCCCAATTGTGGGGCCTTCAACAGTCAATCGCCAATTTGATTGATGGTCCAACGGATATTTGACGTCACGGCTGGTGCTTAATGGCGTCGCGTTTATTGTCTATGCCTTAAAGGTTATAAATCATTTCAATGAGGGGTTTTATGCTTCAATCTAGTTCTAGATATGGATGCGTACAATTTGAATCTAGCCAAGTATTAGTTAGGAATCACTACAATCTTAAATATTTAGCTTAGTTCTGGTTAACCTAACGATTACGGTTAAATATTCACTTGTTTGGTTGACGTAGTAAGGTATTATCACAATGGTCAGAAATCAAATGTCACAGTTACAAGACATTAAAATTGTTTTGGAATCTTGTTGAAGCGAAATGCATAAAATGTATAGGGAATTTAAATAAGCAAAAAATAATTTGTGAAACGAAAATAACAGTTATGATTAAATATCTTGGGTCCCCAATCCTGACGCAAGCATAGCCAAAATATCAGAAAGTCCTATCTCGGCGATTTCAATTTTTATTTAAGGATTTTAGAAGAATTGCTTCAATATTTTAAGAAATTCTCAGATCTTTAGGATTTAGCATTACAACATTAAGGGATTGGGGCTAGATAGCTCCAATTGAGGTAAAAACTTGTTCATTGGGTACTTAAAAACTGACTTAAACGTACTTATATAGGTACCACCTTTTTTGTAAATTTAATATACCTACATAATAAACAGAGGGAAACCTATGATGAAAAAAGTTTAGATAAGTGATATGTTCACAAAACAACTGAAAAAAGTGTAGTCCAAATGCAGCGACAGCACACATACACATATTTCGAATGAGCGTACATTTACCTAAACAAATAGCCTACAACTGTATTCTCTTTGGCGGTTCGTTTTTGAGGCACAGTGGCGGGTGGCGTATCTACCTTTAGGTATAAATACAACCTTTAGGTAATGATGTAAAAAGTATGAATTCGTGCTATGTTCACAAAATAACTGAAAAAAGTGTAGTCCAAATGCAGCGCAGCACACGTACACATATTTCCAATAAGCGTACATTTACCTAAACAAAGAGCCTACAACTGTATTCTCTTCCTTTATATATACAGAATATCATTGAGGGAAACGAACCGGACTATATCGACAATGTCACCATGACAGTGACCTACATTGTAAAGCGGTCAGAACACTACACCGACCTATTCCACTCATTGTCATTGGTCTAATATAACGGAGTCAATAAAGCATATTTAAATTCCTAAGATTGTGTTACATGCATGGCTTAACCTTACCTATTAGATGGTTAGATGAGACCTACTGTGTACCTTACCTTATGTCTGTGTGTGTTTATATCATCATTATGAGCCTATAACTTTGTACTGCAGAGTACAGGCCTTCCCACACTGCATGGCGATGTAGAGATTGGGCCGTTATCCTCCACGCATCAATGCGGACTGGTGGGTTTTAACGATTACCATTCTAATATTGTAGCCAGGTCTGTCCTGATGCTTAAGATGCCCTCCGAAGCACGGGTTTTTCTTTCTTCGACAAATCAGGTGATTCAGCCTGCAATGTATTAATAGATGTTTGTTTTCAAGATTTTCATTTAAATATTTTTTTTTCACAAACTCAGTTTATTACTTATTATAGTTAATATGATATTTTTTTCCTATTTTATTATTAAATTTGTAAAACCGTCTTAATCTAGCTTGGTACTCGTATTTAGGGCGTCGCAGGACAGACTGTGCCTAGTGCGAAGTCCGCTGTTCCTACTTACACTATTATTCTTAACACCTGTGTATACTTAAGTCCTTCATTTTAATGTACCTGGTATAAAAATCTATTAACTTTAAGTAAATAAAACTTTTTTTGTTTTTTATTTTCTAACCATACTGGGAAGAACACTTTGCGGGGATTCACATCCACGACTTCCGATTAAGCACCTATGGGGTACCTATTTATCTAACCTTGAGCAAAAATATAATGTTGATCCGCAATGAAACTTTGGTAGTCTACCAGTTTTTGGCATCCGGATTCATTTCTCCGAAATATTATAAGAACTGATAAAGCACTGTTTCTAATCTAAAAGGTTAGGCAGCTCAAGAAATGTAAAACTTTGAATTGTGCGATGCCAAACTTTCGACATCCATCATCGTTGCGATTGTTAGCATGAGTTATGAATTTCGTATTACTTTATTTTGAAGTAGCTGTGATATATCACTATAAATATAAATTCGACTTATTTTGGAGATGCTAATGATATTAATACTGAGATAATAACGTTTGTTATCTTCGCAATCGTGTATGGTATGCCGTATAAACAGTTTTGCTATGAATACAGTTTTGTTTCGCGTTGAAGTTCAATAACGTAACTTAATGTTTTTAACGTCACAAGTAAGCAACTACTCTATAGGCGTCAGTAGTCAGTTACCAACAGATGTGATGTCTGCTTATAGAATAGAACAGTAATAGTTATACTTTTAGGATCGATTCAAGGTTTCAAAGTAAGCGATTCCTCTGTCGCATGACAGTATAAGGTAAGTTAGAGATCTAAGGACTTCCTGACTTATGTATTAAAGGTCAGCAATTGCTTAAAACTGAACGTCGTTGGCTCAATGTGGTGGCTCATTTTGAATTTTCGAAATTATATGTGCGTTTATTCGACGCTCTTATTGTGAATGAAAACATCGTGAGAAACCACGCACGCCTGCGAAGAGATTCAAAGGTTGTGCGTGAAGTCGTCTAACCCGCACTGGGTCCGCGTGGACGACTAAGGCCTATTGTGGAGAAATAAATTGTCATGAAAAGCATCAATATATATAGCATGAGAGATAGCATAGTATGCTCATTTATAACTTATAAATAGTAGCTATCACACTTTTGTTTCAGGTGTACCTGGTACATTGTTGGAGCCCTGATATTCAAACCTATTTGCTGTGAAACATTGGAGGATGGATGTTAGTGTAACATAATTGTTTACTTAATATCAATGCTTATATCCTCAAAATGATAAAATGTTTGAGAAAAATAATTTCTCGAGACTAAAGCTCACCTTACCTGCTCACGTTGTAAACCGCTGAACAGCGAATGAGGCGCTGAAAAGCCGCAAATGTTGATAAGCCTAGTACAGTGGATTCCAGTTAAATCATACTATAATAGATGTCATTTGCTAGCCTATAAGGGATGTTTACAAACGAGTTAACATGTTAAGAAAGGACCCTAATTCTTTAATTTTAATGAACGTCACAACAATAAACCTTTCGGGCCCATAGCACATTAAAATTACATTTCCGGTGGTGTTAGCTGGTGATGCAACGGGTCCAAAAGGGTAATCAACATCCAGAGAGTATCATCAGCTGCATACATATTCGTATAGGTACACAGTTGAACAATGAAAATGACTTCCACGCGGGTGCTTATAGATTAAATTTTGTACTCGTAACCTAGTTTTGACATTAATACTTACAATGATGATTAATTTACAGACAACACAACTACAGATAGATCTCATTCGGATCAAAATTCAACAATGAGATTACTTCTCGACGAAACTTCTTCGGGTTCAGCGATCGATAACACTGACCAAGATATGAAATCAAAAAACGAAGAAACATTAGACCCTCTTAAGAATCAATTAACAACCGTGTTCCCGCTTTTAATGATATCAACTGATAAAAACGTAGTTCTAGCGACAGAAGAATCACACACAAATCTTAGCACAAAATTAGGAGTATCATCTACTGAGAATCCTTTGGTCGGCCAACCAACAACTATTGGTGAGCTTATGGACCAAGCTAATACGGAAAGTTATTTGGCAGCTCAAGTTCCTTGCTATCCTGACCGACCTGGTGATTATGACTTGCAGACAATAGACCTGATAGAGTTATACCAGCTGGCAAAGATTCCGGGTGTAAAAAAAGTGCAAGGCTCTCAAGATATGCAAACGGCGTATAGGATCGGACCTGAGAGTAACTTCAATCTGCCCTTGCAGTAAGTAATAAATATTTAGTGTTTTATTTCTAGTTCACCAGAGGAAGTCCATGAATGGTGTTGAATTTCTTAATATCTACTTCTTCTTTAGATATTAGGCTCGGTATTGAGTTGTTAAGGTGAAGATCCACCTCAATGTCAGACATTGTCCCGTGAAATACTAATTTTATGCTCTTTTGTATTTCTGGAAAAATACACTGCAGCTAGTGAAATTACTAGGTATGTACAAGAGACCTACCATCTATCGGGTCATTGGCGCCGGGGATAGTATTAAAGGAAAATAATTACTGTTATGGGTATCCTTCAACGCTGTCATGTGCAGGCATATCACTTCCTATATTGTTTTCATAGGGGATATTTTTACGCCTTTTGATCCTCAAACCAATCTCATATCCATGTGGTGCACCCTGCCAAACAGCGATTGGAACAGCTAAGCTGGTTATGATCCAGAATCAAACATTGGAGTGCTAGTTTTTGGGGTATACGATAAGATCCCAAAATGAAGACATCATAGCAGAAATAAAGTGACTTATCTACATGGGCAAGGATAGCAATTGGCAAAGGGCAGGGCACGAAGTGTGAAAACTTATGGGGTGGATAGGTTCTTGAGTGCTGGCCTCAGATCAATAATGCGTACGCTGCCCCCCAACCAGATGGAAAAATAACCTGTTACTGATGCATGTTGATTGAGGCATGCGTTTAGAAGTCGATTAACTAGGCTGCAATGCTATTGATGATGATTATGAAAAACATTTTTGTATTCCAGAAAAGTATTCCCCACGGGTTTACCGAACAACTTCAGCATTGTTGGGGCCTTCAACGCCAACAGACAGAATAGACCTTGGAGTCTGATGAAGTCACGATCCAGGAAAGTTCAATTTGCTTTCACTCTGCTCCCAAACGCAAAAAAGGTCATAATCTACGTGCAGGGTACAAAAGCTGTGTTCTATAGTAAAAGGGTAAGTTTTGACTGCTATTTCATTTTTATTTCATACAACTTGATAAGAAGTCATTTTCAACACCATTATTATGTCGTTATACATAAACTACTACTACTATATACTCCCCTAAATATGCGATAAGCTAACAATAAATAAAAAAAAATACCTGTCACAAAAGTAAACAGAAAATAATTTATTTCGAATAAATGTTTGTGATGCACGGAACCCATAGATAGTGTCTGTAGTTCAAACCTTCTCAATTTTATTCAATCAAGTTAACAGCCTACAACGTCCCAATGTAGAGTACAGGCCTTGCCTCACAGCATATCTAAGGAGGTATTGGCAGGTCGGGGTCCGATACATCTTAGAAAGCGTTCAAGTAATACGTTATGCAATGGAGTAGAGGGAGAGGGGGGGGAGTAGTCTGTTAAAAAATTACTGAACAGTATAAGGGTGAGAGGGGATATTTATCAAGGATATTTAAAATATCCTTGGAACTTGGCGACTTCCAAACCAGCAACTCTTTGCGTTAATGTTTTGCAGAGACTCGTAGGATTGTATTCGATGTCACCATTAATTTTGTTCAAAAACGTTGAAAAAGAATGCATATGCATATTATGGGAGAAGGGGAGGTTTAAAGTTAAAAAACAGTCAACACACTCACCTGATGTTAAGTGATACGCCTGAGCCTCTAACAGAGCGACTTTGATGGAGACCAACGACTAATAGTTAATATTCTCTATCAACGCCGCACTGTGCCCGACACTCGAGACAACAGAGTTAAGTCTCTTGTACCCGGTAATTTCATTAGCTATAGTGCCCCCATCCCGAAACACAGAAGTGCAAAACACCTCTATTTTACAGAACGATGTCTGTACCATCCAGGTTTATAACAATGATTTGTTTATCTTTCAGCTGTTCCTTCCTGGATGGCACAAAGTGCACTTTGCTCTAATCAACAACATGGTACATCTAGCAGTCGACTGTGTTGAGGTAATATTTTTTTATTTACAGCATTCTATTTTTATTTATGAGAGGTTTAATATTATTTTGTATATGGGGCGTGAGGGTTTAAGCAGTAAACTTTTTGGATCTAACTTAACATACATGTGCACTCAACATGAAATATCAAGACTGATACTAATTGTCGATTGTTTACTTGTTCGTTAAATGTAGTTTGATAAATATACTAATTCTGCGTTTGATATTAAATTATATTTATTTTGATGATTGTAATTGCGACGCCCTTCATGGTTGCATATTAGTCTCTTTAGTATATAAGTTACTTTTTTAATTTATTTTTATTTAAAATACATAATATTGTGACGGCATACACAAACGTGTATGCCGTTCAAAAATGAAAAATATCAAATTAAAATTTAGATTAAAAGATGAATTCATAAATAATATAGTGTTCACCAATAGTCTTCACCAACAACGTGAACTAAAAGCGTTCCTTAGTTGAATAGGCTGACGTTTCAAGATGTAGGTTTCCTTCTGATGCGGGCGATGCCAATACGAATCGCTGAAGCGTGTATGGATAAGTTAATATGAAACTGAAAACCCTATTTCAGTTGCGGCCTGAAAACGTGACAATTCACGACTACGATAATGCAACGTCTGTCTCTATTGTTGCCAGCGAAGACGGAACTCCAGCAAATGTAAGTTAAGACCACTTCTTTCTGACAGTCCACTGCTGGAGATAGGTCTCATGTATTTTGTGCTAGATATACCAATCTTCCCCTCCTACCGGAAGGGCTGAGGTTCAAATCCCGCCACGTACCGATGTGTTTTCGAATTTTCGAAATTATATGTACGTTATCTGTCGCTCTTACGGTGAAGGAAAACATCGTGAGAAACCTTCATGCACGCCTGCGAAGAGATTCAAAGGTCATGTGTGAAGTCGTCCAATCCTCGCTGGGCCCGCGTGAACGACTAAGGCCTAATCACCGTATGCGGGTAGGCTCGTGCCCCTCGGTGGGGACGTTTAATGCTGATGATGATACCAATCTTCAATGGCGTACACAACGTGACGTCTTCAACCGCTACACCAAATGGGTCGTAAACATACTTATGCACATTTTTTGTAAATACATACATATTAACTATACTCGTACATAGAAAACACCCAGACCAATACAAACAGACATTCATGCACACAAATGTTTGTACTGCCCGGGGATCGAACCCGGAACCCTTGGTGTAAGAGCTGACATATCAACCAAATTACACCACATTGGTGGTCAAAGAACGGAAAGACTCGCAATTAGTATGTTTCGGTCCTTCAGCCTATGACTGACCAATATGAGGGTTGCGTAAAATACGCGTTCGTCAACGGAACGCACTAGACAGTATACTATCGAGCCCTTAACATACATATTTTTATGTTACAAAGTGAACAGGACGGTCAGGACGTTCATCTGATGGTAAGTGATACGCCTGACCATTACAGAGCGGCCTTTAAATAGACCAACAACTGATAAACAGTTATTATTCTCCATCAATGCCGCACTGCGCCCGTCTCCCGAGACAACAGATGTTAGGTCTCTTATACCCAGTAATTTCACTAGATATACTCTTACTTATTATGTTATTTAATATTTTTTGTCACTCCAGATAGACTTGCAGTGGTTGTCCTTGAGTTGCATCAAGTACGTTCTCAGACATGACAGCTGTGAAGAAATAGTAAGTATACTTTAAAAAATATATGTTTGGTAATTCTAAACTTGTGTATTGTTTTAATTTGTTGTCCATGCAAAGTATTAGTCAGGAAGATACTAAATAATCTTCTTAATTTATTTCTCAATTACATTTGAATATCTTATTGGTTCACGTCCCGTCAGAAACTGTATTTTACACGATCAGAATGGTGTCTAATTTGACCATTTAATTTCTATGTGGAATTTCTTTGATTTTCAATTCCTGATCCATAATTGTAAACCAAATTAAATCCATTGATTTTAGCGACCATTCCAGAAATTCATTTTGAAAACACGTTTCTAATATTTTATTTCATTATATGCTCGTGGTTTCTTTTATTTATCTTAATCAGTTTGTTAACCACATTGTCTCTAAACATATGAAGTAAATTTAGTTTCGTGGGTTGTAACTAACACTGGCTTCGACTGAAACTATCCGGGTTTGTATCCTTATAAGAAATGTGGATGACATAGCAAAACTTGGAGATTATAGCTATTTCCTCTAACGATTGCACTTTATGCTGATCAATTAAGGTTTTACAATGTATATGGATGTTACTAGACCATCAAGCATCGGTTCCAAGCAATATTGCCCTGCACATTCTCACGTCAACTTGTTAAACCGTGTCGCTTATTAATATAGCGTATTATTTGTTTCAGTCTTATGACGCGGCTGCTATAGAAAACAAATTACTCTCACCGAAAGAAGTATGCAATGGAACTTGCTCATCTGTAAGTCTTTTTTATATAATTTATTAATAGCAACAACTGAGCTGGTGTGACCTATGTAGCGGCTGAAAAATCCAAAGCAAGCAAAAACAGGGGTCTAGACTCGGAATAAGATTTTGTCCCATTTGGTGTCGAGACCCTTGGTCCGAGGGGAGCTATGAGGCTATTTAAGAAAATTTTGAAGCGATTACTCGACATCACAAGAGACCGAAGATCTGGCAGCTAACTCGGTAAAAAAATAGTTTAAGTATCGCTGCCAGTATCTTCTAAACCTAACCTAAAGGGACTACTTCTTAATATTTTTTTGTTATATTATGTTATTTTTAAGGTTTTTAGTTTTAGGTTCGTGTTATAGTGTTTTGTATTGTATGTTTATTAAGTTTCTAAATTAAACCACATAAATTATTTATTGATTATATTATCAATAGTTTAGTTTTTCTGTAAGAAGATAGTTTCACTTCCGGAACAACAAGAATATATCTTTCTGTTGAATTGCCTAGTTTGATATTGATATGAAAGTAATGAAAAAGATTCATTTATTAAAGAGCTAGGTCTAGGAGCTTAATCTCAATATATTTATAACTTACTTAAAGCGAAGCTTAAGCACGAAAAGAATAAATAACTTAACAGATAAATTAGACAGCTTTAGGTCTAGCGCTTAGGTCGGTGTATCCCTAAATAATTAGTTTAAATAAGTTCCCAAATATACTTTCAGATGAATCCTGGATTCCTAGTCGCCACCACAAGTTCACCGGTAGGTCATAACACAGATAATATAATATTAATAATCAATAATATAATAATAAAATCTTTACACCGTCTAACCCTAAATAAAGCAATGAAGTTATATTATGGGAACTAAATAACTGACAAACAACAGCATACATATACCTTTTTGATAAAAACCTATGCCAATATAAAACACGACATGTTTATTTAAGGCTGAGAGCCATCTGCGCTCGCCACTTGCCCGGTGAAGCTGTAAAGGCCATCTGCGGCCAACAGCAGTAGTCAGTTCGAAAAAAAAAACATATTTATGGATCATCAAATGATTGCAACGTTATATGGTTTCCAAAATGCTATACCTACTTAATATTCGTTTAAGTTTAGTAAGATTAAATGTTTGTTGAATGCTCTTTTATTTTCAGGCGTTTGATTCGGCTTCTTTAGAGCATGGATTACCGTCTTCAAAGGAATTATGTGAAGTTACATGCCCAGCTGTAAGTCAGATCTATCTATAGTAGCTATCAATAACATAGTTTCCTCTGGCCGATATAGGCGGAAAAATAAAGTTACTGATACAAATATATAAATGATTATTTATAATAAATACGAGTACTATCACTTAAGAAAATGGAAATCTTTTTGAACAAATAAAAAATTATCCTATATAAAATAATAAAATATTCAATTCGTCAACACCATACCAATGATATAACAACAATTATTGACATGTTTAGGATAAAATATATATTTTTTTACATTATGAGAAATTTCAGGGTCCCATAGGTCCGCCGGGTCCAATGGGCGCACAGGGTCCAAGAGGATACACTGGTCTTCCGGTAAGTAATGTTTTACTCAGAAATATATGTTTAATAGCATTTATTTATTTATTAAATTAAAGTCAGTGCTTTCACTTAAATTTATTCTACGTTTTAGTTAGAAAACGTTTGTATGTGAAAAAGAAAAGGGCTGTTTTTAGGATTTTCCCGGCAATTATTCGATTTTTTCTCGGCGTAAGAACCATCCTTGGACTTCAACGAACATTTAAAAAAAGATTGGCCAAATTGGTCCAGGCGTTGTTGAGTTATGCGCTTACCAACACATTTTGCGATTCATTTTTATATTATAGATTAACACTTGAGTGTTACGTAACGTTTAGAAAGTGGGAGAGGGAGTACAGAAAAACGTTACGGTGCGTTACAAGGGGAGGAGGGGGGTCAAAAATCATCAAAATTGCGTTACGTAATACTTGAACGCTCCCTTTCTAAGGATTTTTAATAAATAAATATTTACATTCATTAACACAGCGCCATCTAGCCCCGAACTAAGCCTATAATATGGATACTAAACAACGGATAAACAAACTTACCTATATACTTTTTTGTAAACACATAACTATTATACATAGAAACACCCAGACCAATATTAACAGACATGATGATGCACACAAATGATTGTACTGCCCGGGGATCGAACACGGAACCATCAGTGTAATAGTGCATAAGTATGTCGTAACTAGATGGTCAAATATAAGACCTTTTTAATTTAATAGTAAGAAAGAAAATATTTTAATGTTTTTTCTGCTGTTTTGTTGTTTTCTGTAATGTTTATCAAATATTTTCTTTGTTTCTTTTTCCAAATGTGTCTTCTTTACAGGGTGAAAGAGGCATACAAGGCCCGATCGGACTAACCGGAGCACCGGGCCTTAAAGGAGAACGAGGCCCTCCTGGGGAACCGGGACCATTGTTTCATGTAAGTGTACACATGGAAATGGTCACAGTCTACATCTTTCTTAACTTTATTACTCAATAGAATACTGATAATTTATTGAAACATGAAATTGACATTAATTTTGTTTACTCGCAAATCATCATCATCAGTCTTTAACGTCCCAATGTAAGGTAGGGGCCTTATTAGGTATATATCTAGAGCTTGGCTCATAGGTGAGGACTGAGGACTGCCGTTTGACAATCTGGAGGGTGCAGGTTCAAATCCCGCAATTTACCAATGTCTTTTCGAATTTCCGAAATGATATGTACGTATATTCGACGATCTTACGGTGAAGGAACACATCGTGAGGAAACCTGCACACGCCTGCGAAGAGATTCAAAGGTTGTGCGTGAAATTGGCCAATTCGCACCAGGACCGCGTGGACGAATAAGGCCTATACACTCTTATCTTAGAGCGTCGGTGGCTCAGTGGTGTGGACTGTCGCCTTCCTACCGGGAGGGCTGAGGTTCAAATCCCGACACGTGTACGACACCAATGTATTTTCGAATTTTCGAAAAATATATGTACGTTATCCGACGCTCTTACGGTGAAGGAAAACATCGTGAGGAACCTTCATGCATGCCTGCGAAAGATTCGAAGGTTGTGTGTGAAGTCGTCCAATCCGCACTGGGCCCGCGTGGACGACTAAGGCCTAATCACCCTATACGGGTAGGCTCGTGCCCCTCGGTGGGGACGTTTAATGAGCTGATGATGATGATGATGACTCTTATCGGGTAGGCTCGTGCCCGTCGGTGGGGACGTGTAATGAGCTGATGATGACACATTTATGGCGACGCTGGGCCGTAAACCAACATGGCTCAATACGGATTAGTGTGTTAAGTAAAAAGCACGAGGTATTATTTTCGATAATTAGGTGATCGTTAATCGATGGCACTATCCGTCCATGAACTCTTGCGGTTTCTATTAATTGATACTGCTCCTTACTTAGATGAACAATAAATTAACAAGATGCATAATCAATCTCACTTAAAAAGTGTACGCATCAAAATTCGGCCCATCGCGTCAGTTCATGGACAGAATTTTTATTCAAATTCCACATGACATAGGAGTGCACTCGTGCTTTTGCTTGTTTACCCTCTCAGTGACGTTAAGGTAAAACATTTAAAAAGAATAATTTTATATTATAACGGCCTTGACATTTTTTGGTTGATGTTTTTTCGTGATTATCTTATTCATCTAAGGATCCTTAATAACTTTTCTTTTAGTTAAAAAACTCCGCCGTTATTCCCTACTGGGTTCAAATAGGGGATGGTACTAGCCAGTGGAATAGAACATAAAAGAGCTTTCCAACAGGTAGGCTGTCTTGATGGCAGATAATTTCATCAAAAGAAATATATTTTATACAGGGAACTCAAGATGTTGGAAAAGGACCTCCAGGATTACCTGGACCGCCTGGATTACAAGGTCTCAAGGGGGATAAAGGAGAGCCAGGGCCAAAAGGTTGGATTATGTTTTAAACATATTCATGGTTCAAGCAAAACACTCGCGTCCTTTTTTATGTCTATAGAAAATAATTGTTATGTTGAGCAACTACCGTTTATTAAAGCTCTCTCTCGTATTTTTTTATAAATAGCTATATTCATTAAAAATGATATTTGTATCTTCAAAGTATATATATATATATAATAGCATCACTATCCATCTTGTAATTTTTATCTAACAGACGGACTAATACACCAAAAATAAAAAATATGACTCCTTCAATCAATTTGGGCCTCTGTAATGTTAAAGAATAATTGGAATAAATAAAAAATATAAAATAAAAACCAATGTCATTTGTCAAGGCAACCCATTTGTGGAACACAAATCTCCCATAATAATTTTCGATCACCCATCTGATGATCGACAATTACGATATTTGCTTAACTTGGGCGATGGTTACCCAAATCATCATCATCATTCTTTTGCCCACCCATTTCTTGGGGTCGGCGCTGTAAGGCTTTTTCTTCCATACGTCTCTATCAGCTGTGTCATCCACACAAACCTTCTTCACACTCATATCCATCTTAACCCAACCATCTTTTTTTGGATTTATATTTGCTTCGTAATGTGCCATTCATCCCTCCCTATGACATGTCCTTAACAAGCTAATCGATTCCCTCTTAACTTTTTAGTGACTGGTGCCACTTTCAGACAACCCAAATGATGATGATTAATGATATGATATTTTATTTTAGGCGACCAGGGCGATCCAGGATTACCTGGATTCTCCGGTGTAGACGGAAGAGATGTAAGTTTCTTGCCTACTCGTTAATATACTCGTATTTAGGGTTTAAATTTCGACCAGTATTTCTTCACCCTATTACCGCCAGTGTAGGATATACCTAAAAGGCACAAATAGTTTTATATTGCGTCTAATTCACCTGATGTTATGTGATACCCAGCGTCACCTTTGGTGTTACGAGTTCAGATATCTGATAGGTTAGATACCGACACCCATAGATAGGGTAGGTGACCCGGGTTTGGCCATTTTAAGAATTTTGTCGACTTTGAGGCTATATCATTTTACAGTTTTTGTTATCACGGAGAGGTTAGTTCTTGTAAAAAGTGATTAAATATGTATAAATCTAGCCTAAGGATACTTTTTTTTCATAATTATAATCCCCATCGCCCGCAGCGCCAGTTTAACGAATTATCAAGAAAGATACCCAGATTTTTCACAACGATACTGTAAGGGACATGAATACCGTTAAATAGAATTGCTGGCATTGTATTCCAATTAATTCCCGAAACCAACCCCAAGCTGCCAATAACAATGACCTTAGTCTTGTTAGGGTTAACCTTGAGTCCAAAAGCCTCGCTCCACTCTGAAACACGGGCTAAGTCGGCATTGATGGTCTGCACGACACCGTTAATATCATCAAGGCCACCCTGTGAGTAAATTTGAAGATCGTCTGCATATAGGTGGTAGAAAGAAGAGAGATTAAAAGTAATACTGTTAATAAAAATTGAAAAAAGAAGAGGGGACAAGACGCCACCTTGCGGAACACCAGCAGGAATAGCACGCCATGCAGAGAACGAATCTTCAACACGAATGCGTTGCCGGCGTCTGTGCAAGTAACTGTGAAACCAGTCAAGCACCGCAGGAGATATGTTAAGAGTACGTAATAGTCCAAGAAGTATTTCAAAGTCGACCGTATTAAATGCGTTACTAAAATCCAGCAACACTAACACCGTCAAACTTCTAGTATCCATGCCACGCCGAATATCGTCAGTAAAGCTGTTGTCGTACTATGACCAGGACGGAAACCAGATTGGAGGGGATTAAAGAGATTATGTTTTGACAAAAAATGACTAAGCTGTTGATAAACAATTCTCTCAAGAATTTTAGCCAGGAAAGGAAGAATGGATATAGGGCGGTACTCTGATACAGAAACAGGGTGAGGTTTTTTATAATTGTTTAATGGAAAAATAATCGTGAAGAAAAAAATATAAAATTGGGCATTTGTGCCATTTTTGGTCACAGTCATGTGCCAGTTCTGGCCATCAAAATTCATCAAAAAATAAAAAGAAGATAATTCAAATTATTAAAAAGTTTATTCGAAAATCGTTCGAGGTACGTTAAAATCTCTTCTAGCAGGGGCAACGGGCATCCCATTCTTTATTGCGTTCAACGCTAATGTTATTTTATGCGGTGAGTACTGGAACAATTTTCTTTTCACGACACCAATTTTTTTAGTGTTTTTTTCGATGGAGGCATTATAATCGTAACTCTGAGAATGAATCGATTACTTATACCAATATAGCTAAGTAATTAAGTTGAAAAATCACGATAAAAACTAAATGGCCAAAAGTGGGGTTCTATGTGCACCACTTTTGGCCAATCATGTGGCCAAAGCTGGGAAAATTCATTAATTTCGGTTCAATTAGTGGCCACCTCTCATAAACTAACTTAATAAACAAATAGCGATAAAATATCATAAGTACCACTTAGGCAGTGTATTTTATATTAATGATTAACATAAACATATAAAAATAAGAAGGATTTAAGAAATATTGATTGTTTACTGACCTGCTCACCTTATCCTCTTTGCTAAGACTTAGAACAATTCACGCTTGTTAAGCAATAATGATTTGTTAAATTAAATTGAAGTTTGACACACCAACGCTTTCAACGCTATCAGTGATGCCAATAGTAGATATTTTTAATCCCGTAAATCATACAGTAATATATTTATCTTTGCCTTAGTTATAACGATTTAAAGTTCTAAATGGCCACAAAGTGGTCGGTGGCCACAATCAGGTCACTTACCCTACTCGGACCTCCAAATGGACAATGTGCGTTGTCAATCATTCTAAAGAAAGATCGAAAAGGCAATATTCGGTGGGGAAACAGGGGGATCGTTTGGGGTCTAACCTCAATTAGTTCAAACTGAGACCATGTCAGAACTGTTTAGTGAGTTAAACAAAACTATTTGGAACACAATAATAACGACAGCCATGGACCAAACAAAGCAGTAATATACTGCAGAGTTAATATTTATATTGTATACAGGGCACTCCAGGCCCTGCAGGGCCCAAGGGCTCCCGCGGGGAGCCAGGCCCTCAAGGACCTCCAGGCCCCATATCCCATGTTAACTCTTCGTTTATACAAGGTATGAATAATTACATAGTTTTATGAAAACAATCAGAGTACAAAATTATGTGTGATTTGTGTAATTGGTGGCTAAATTTACCATGCGCTCAAAAATTCAATCAATTCGAAATCACCAGATTTGAGGTCTGGTTAGGAACATCTTTTTTTTTAGAATGTAAGTAACCTGGGGTTAAGACGAGTAACAACCGAATCGAATTCATTATCGCTCGTAGAAATATTTATTATTAAAATTGGTCATTTGGTGACTGACACCATTAGTGGACGGACGTCTGCTTAATTATTTCGAATAATAAAAGTGCAGGGTTAATATATAATTGTATAACAAATTGCTACGGATTTAAAATTTAAGAACACTCTCGTACATAGGCATGAAAGGTGAAAGAGGTGCCCCGGGCCGACCTGGCCGAAATGGAAATCCGGGAGAGAGAGGACTACCCGGATTAGATGGAGTACCGGTAAGAACAAAATAAATAGTTTGTATCCTAATGAATTAATAATATTTCAATTAACCAGCTTATTGTCTCAGTAAAGAGCACAGGCCGTCCTGCACCTTGGGATAGAACCGTAACTCTCCATACGTGTCCAATGCAGATTGGAGAACTCGTGATTAGAGTTGCCACTATTTATTTCTGCAAATAAAGCACCTACGTATAGGCAAAAAAAAGAAGTACACAGTATATAAATAAAGTAGAATAATAAATATAAGTAATTTCAAGAAATATACTTAAGACTTCAATAGAAATAAAATTATGCAAGATAAAGTATTTTCGCGTACTTTACATTTCTTATAAAGTATAGAGTATAATTAAATTACAAAACGTACAATACCTTATTATAAAGTACGGGTGGCAACCCTACTCGTGATATTATTTTTCGGTCACCCAACCGATGACTAAACACGCTAGACGCTATGCCACTGAATTTAAGTAATATTTAAATCAAAATATCAATAATAGCAATAATGAATCATAATATTTTAAAACACTAGTGCGAAGACCCAGAATTTACCGGGATTCAACCCAATCTCGTTGGCTTGTGATCTATCAAGCAAACCAATATAGGATCAGCGCGTGATGGGTAACGGTCCCTTTGTAGGTAACGTGGTGCGTAACTTTAGTTTGTTTAATATTCTATATTAACATGTTCATATTTCTCTTATTTATTCATGTGCATAGGGGTCACCAGGTCCACCGGGTGCCTCAGGAATACCAGGGGTTCCAGGCGAAAGGGGTCTGCAAGGGATACAAGGCTTACGTGGCGAAAGAGGGGAAAGTGGTCCGCAGGTTAGTGATTGTAAAATTAATATAGTAGGTTATTAATTTTGAACGTTATTTGTACACTTACCCACTTACACACTTTGCGAAGAGATTCAAAGGCAGTGCGTGAAGACGGCCAATCAGCACAGGGCCCGCATGGACGACTAATGCCTGTATTATACACCCTTCTCATATACGGGTAGGCTCGTGCTCCTCGGTGGGGACGTATAGTGAGCTGATAGTGTATAATATGCTGTTCTTATGAACATAAATGCTCCCTACAATCTAGAATAATCTCTGCGATAAAAAATAATGTATCCACAGATATAAACATAGCGCCATATAGAAATTTCAATAAGGATCTTTACATCTATAGGCGACTCAACAGAAAAAAGTACTTCATTTGTAAATAGATTCATGTTACACATAGAAAGATCCAGACCAATACAAACATACATGCAAACCAATGTATGCAGTGCACTGCACGCGAAGAAAATCCAGGAAATCTAGTGTAAAATCAGACTTTTCAACCATACCACCATATGAATCGTCACATATGTTCATATCGAAGGAATGAAGGAGTTTATTGTATTTACTTCGTCCAGGGACTTGAAGGTCCACCTGGCCAGCCAGGGCCTCCTGGTCCTCCGGGAACAGTGGCATCTGCAGTACCAGGAGTTGGTTTACCAGGACTACCGGGACCACCAGGGTCGCCTGGTGAAAGAGGAGAAGTGAGTCTTGCCCTTATATAAAGTAGTGTTTTAAAACTGAGTCTTGTATTTATATTTATAAAGTCCAAATTCTAAAACTGGAGTGCATACCGATTCTTGGTAAGCGTAGTGTATAAAGCCCTTCTTAACCCATTGAACGCCAGGAATCCAGATACTATAGAAAATCTATTGTCTGGCGCCTTAAGGCGTCATTGGCGGACAAAGCGTTAAAAATTGGGCTTAATCAAACAGCAAGGTACTTTATTTTATTTTGTTGGTAGGCAGACTGTTAACTTGATGGTAAGTGAAACCTTCACCCACAGATACTCATAACTCTACAGAAGCAACGAGTGCGTTGTTGATTTTCAATAATTCAATTTATAAAATGAAAGGAAAGAAAGGCTGAAGGATTTTGAGCCTCCAGTTCCCACAATCAATCTTCGACTGAAGATAGAAACGATTTTCTGTGTTCAGTGAGGTCTACTCATTACTTGGTTAAGGTGACAGGAAAAATGTTGACGGCAAACGGCGTGTCATTGTAATAATTTACAATGATAATGGTGATGTTTTAGCGAGGGGAAGCAGGGATACCGGGTATGCCTGGAAAGGATGGAATTAATGGAGCGCCTGGTGCCCCCGGGCCTAGAGGAACTCCAGGATTGCCAGCTCCACTAAACTCTTTACTACAGGTGAGATCTTTTCGTAAAGTAACGTAAAGTATTTTATGAGAACTTTCATGATCCAACAGTCTTATCCGTCCTCTGCTGAACAAGAATATTGGTCTCTTCAACGTACCGCAGGAGGCTGATAAAGGTTTTCATGTTTGTATACATGCAATTTCATAATGACGTCAATCATATTTAAAATTTGGTTTACGAGTATCCAACGTCCCGTCAGAACCACGTGTGTCCTATTTAGTATTTACCAATATATGTCAACATAACTGTTAATGTAGATTTGGTATCTCTTATATACATATCTGCAGAAGCAATAATTGATAAAATGCAAAAGCTTATACCAATCTGGAGTATGCACTATTTGCCAGTATAAAAATAATTACCTCCACTTAATTTCAGGCGCCAACAATAACAGAGAGCGAAATAAGGAATATTTGTCTCGAATTAATCGGCGGTAAGTATTAAACCATTTCTGTATCTTTAGGAGTAAACTTAAGGAAATAATTCACAAGATAATGTTTTATAGAACGCCTCAAAGACTTCCAAGCGAGTATACCAAGTTTTCCACCGGTGAAGATCACCAAAAGGGGCCCTCCCGGTAGACCGGGTCCTCCAGGTTCTCCAGGTAAGACAAAAACATATAAGAGTAAGACTTTATCTCGGAAATAATTATTTTTCAATTTTGAGGCTGTGCAATATCAAAAGGAAATAAGCATCTACTACTAAGATTATTTTATCAAAGTGCTAAGAGGGGCCGAAAAATAGCAATATAATAGTAAACCCTTATTTTTGGGTTTGGTCTTTTGAAATATGAAACCACGTGAACGTTATATATATAAAGTTTAAAAGAGTGACTATCGAGTTTCTTGCCGGCTTTTCCCGAACCGTTATGTTTTCTTATTCCGAACCGATGGTAGAGTCACAAAATATATAATAATAACAATTCACGATTCAAAAGTACCTGTAACAGATTTATTTGAACAAAGTTTTTTTGTTTGTTTTTTACGTTGAGTCGAGTGAATAAAGTTCAAACTCCGCTCTCCTGCCCATTTTCCTTTTTCATTTAAAGAGCCTACTCTTTTAAAAGGCTGGCAACATATTTCTGGGACCTCTGGTCTTGCAAATGTTAATGGGCGGTGGTGTCACCATCAGGTGAACCGTATACTCGTTTGCCTCCTGCACAATAAAAAAGGTTGGCATTGCATCCGTTGCTCCTTTAGACTTGCGAGTATATGGTAACTTATAGGTAGCAATATCACTTACCATAATGTAAAACGTCGTCCTGCCTATGAAATAAAAAAGTGTAATTTTTTTATAAGGAATGCCAGGACAGCCGGGAGATGTAGGTCCCCGCGGATATCCAGGTGAGGTTGGAGAACCCGGTACTCCAGGGACCCCGGGGCTTAGTGGAACTAAAGGGGACAAAGGAGATCGAGGACCAGAGGAGTGGGCCTTCCCGGTGTTGAAGGCCCACGAGGCATTACAGGTAATCACCTTTATGAAGTTTATGTTTTGTTTGTTTTGCGAATCATTTATAATATAAATGAATCGGTGAATGTGTTGATTTTCAAATCTCGTAAACAGAACACTATCCCACTTCCCATTATCAAATTTAAATATAATTATAGTGGAGAGGTTCCGGGAGTGACTTTAGAACTTTTAAAAAATTAACATGAAAATAGAAATATTTAAGAATACGTTTTTATGCATAGCGATCAACCATAATGATAAAATAAAAAAGTTCAATTCATGCATTTTAGTCATACTGCGGCAAAATTTCGCATATGTGAATGAAGTGAATAAATCAACGTCATGTGTAATAAAGTTAATACATTTGCGGAGTAAGACAGCCTTTGCATAAGCATACCCAAATTGATTCTGATATATTTGGTTTCAACTGTTTTCTTAACAATTATTTAAACATTTTTTATATTTTAGGACCAGTGGGACCACCCGGCCCTGAAGGACGATCTGGTGCAAGAGGGGAACCCGGGCGAGAAGGTTTGTATAGTTTACAACCGTACGTAGGGTACATAACCATCTTTTTTCGAAGGATAATTGGTAAAGGTAAATAATTTATTTTTGAAACAAAGCAAAATTGTTTTTTTTAATATTGAGTTAAATGAAGTGCGATTGGGAAATTGCAGAAAAAATAGTACCCAATTATTTTTAGTCATTATAGTATTCGGTTTTGTGTAATTTTCTTTACCTAAGTTTATTTCTGAATTAAAATCAAACAATAAATCAAAATAATAAGAGGCCCTATTCCGCATTCTTGATTTAAAAAGCTCTAGAATGAATATGTACGGGGTATTGTTTTTAGATAATGGGCAACCTAGTCTTAGCCGCGAGCAAAGTTATTGTTGCTGGACCGTCTTCGTTAATAACATAGCTGTAAATGACGCAAGAATATGCCTTTTCACTTGCGTCACAGAAGCCCATGAGTTGGATGTTTTCTTGCCTTCCTCCCAACCACCTCTTGAGATGAATGTCTTTAACAAGTGAAAGCTCAGCTCTTAGTCTAAGCCAGTCCTTTTGAATGTCGGTAGGTAAGGATTCGTCCCAACCATTCTTATTAATCCATACTCGTTGGAATAACAACTTTGCAGTTATGGTTATTGGCGACAGCCAGCCTAATGGGTCGTAGAGTTTTGATATCTCGGAGAGTAGGTGTCTTTTAGTTAAGTTTGCCCTTATGTTATTCAGATCCCAATTGAATGTAAATGTGTCACTTTCAGGATTCCATCTGATGCCAAGTGTTTTCATTGTCTCCTCATTCTTGAATTCAAAGTTTTTTACACATGAAATTTGATGGTCAGCTAAGTTTTCAGTTAACGCTGGGTTATTTGCTGTCCATTTGCGTAAGTTCATCCCTCCGCCTTGAAGTAGTTTTATCAGTGACTTCTGAAGGTTGTTAGCTTCTACGAGCGAGTTGTGACCGCTGACAAGGTCATCTACATAAAACTCAGTCTGTAGTATAGTAGCCGCCTCTGGATACTTGTCACCATCGTCTATGGCGAGTTGCTTAAGAGTTCTCATGGCAAGCCAGGGCGAACTGCGGAGCCCATAGGTTACAGTGGTTAGAACTAGCTCTCGTAGTTTTTCAGTTGGAGTGTCACGCCAAATTATTTTTTGTAAATGTTGCTGTTCTTCAGGAATCTCCATGCAACGATACATTTTTTCTATGTCTGCGGTAAATGCGTATTGGTAGGATCTCCATTTCATGATAAGAGCCTGAATGTCCTTTTGTAGGTTAGGACCTTTTTTGTAATTGGTTTAGACTGAAACCACTAGAAGTTTTTTGTGAGGCATTAAATACTACTCTCAACTTAGTAGTAGTAGATTTCTCTCGTAGTACTCCATGGTGAGGAAGATAACATTGTGCTATCTCAGACGGCAATGGACTCGACGGCTTCATATGACCCAATTCTGTGTACTCTCTTATGAAGTCCCGGTACAATAGTGCGAGTTCACGGTTTCTCTCAAGCCGCTTTTCCAATTGTAAATATTGTGATATGGCAATAGATCTGGAATTGCCAAGTTTTTCTTCATAGCCTGGACAGAGTGGCATTGTGACTATGTACTTTCCGTTTGGGCATCGTTGTACCGTCTTAGTGTAGTGATCTTCACAATAGTCGTTCTTTGATATGTCTCGCTTCTTGTAAAATGTCTTCGCTTTCCAAGTATTTAGTGATTTCGTTCAAGTCTACAAGAGTCACGTGGCAGTTCAATGTTCTTAGTTTTCCGCATAAAATCCATCCTAATTGTGTCTGTTGCGCGATAGGGGATTGATAGTTTCCTTTGAGTACTCCATCCAGCAGAATTTCTGAGTAAACATCAGCCCCAAGCAATAGATCTATAGGACGTGACATGTTGAATTCAGGGTCAGCAAGTTTTAAGTTCCCTATGTGTGGCCAGTTCTCCTTTTCAAACGTTGAGTTGGGTAAGTAATTAGTGAGTTTTTTCATTATTAGTACTTGAGTATCGAATGCGTAGTCCGAGTGTATCGATTTGCAAGTAAGTTGAAGGCGTCCTTTGCAGTCTCCGGATACATTTCCCACTCCAGAAATGGTTGCATTCATTTTGCGTCTAGGCAGGCGTAGTAGTTGAGCAGCCTTTTCAGTGATCAGATTGACCTGGGAGCCTTGGTCTAATAGGGCTCGAAGGGTGACCTGAGCGCCATTAGCAGTAGTTATTTGAAGTTGTGCAGTTGGTAATAAAATTTCCATCTGATTGTAGGCCAGATGATTGGAGCATGGTTGAGTAGAAGTAGAAGGTCGTGAATTCGAGCTATTCTTGGTATAGCTATTCGTATTAGGTATATTTTTCATGGTTGAATTATGCAACAGTGTATGATGGGTCATATTGCATTCTTTGCATGTTTTTGTTGACGTGCATTTATCGCTTCCGTGGCTGTATAAGCAATTTTCGCATACACGCAATTTTTTCACCATATTATATCTTTGTATCGGGTTCATGTCAATAAACTTGCGACATTTCATTAGCACATGACCCCGTTCACAGTTTGGACATTGAACATAAGATGTATAGTAACTTCTATTAAAAGTAGGCTTTGGTTCGTAATAATTTTTCTTCTCACGATGCGATTTGTAGTTTGGTTTTAAAAAGTTGTTTTTCTGTGTGCTAGGAACTTCTTTCTTAGCATTTCTAATAGTTTCGTAGGCCATGAACTTATTCTCGAGAAAGTATAAAAAATCGCTTAGCGGCTGTAACTCTCTATGATCACGTAACTCTTTCATGTAATCCGAGTACGTTGAGCTATCCAATTTTTGCGCCATAAGATGCACAATAAGAGGATCCCAAGTTGCAGTCTCAATGCCGATATTTGCAAGACCGTTGAGACATTCTACAATAATGTCATGCATCTTCTTAAGATTGTGGTTGTCAGGTTGTTGTATGACTGGCAGATTCAGCATGGTGTTAATGAAAGAAGTGAACTGGAGACGTCGATTGTCATATCGCTGTACAAGTATTTCCCAGCATGACTGATAGTTGTCAGCGCTTATGCTAAGGTGTTGTACTAATTTCTCTGCCTCACCAAGCAGCCTTGTTTTAAGATGTTGCATCTTTTGCGCCTTGTTGATCATTGGATTATTGTGGATAGCTTCCATAAAGAGATCTTTGAAAGAGATCCAGGAGGTGTAGCTTCCTGCGAACTCTGGAACCTGCATCCTGGGTGCTGACCTTTCATAATGAGTTGTTGACCAGATCTTCGAGTTGATTAATCGCCTTATTTCATCATATTTTCCTTCAATTGCAACAAACATATTGTAGTATTTTAGATTGGAACCTTTTAGTATTGATTCCAATTCCCAGTGTTGTTTGTCTACAATTTCCCACTTTGATTTCAAAATCGCAAGATTATCTTCCAATTCCCATTTCTCATTAGCACCGTCCATATCTATTTTAGACATAACACGATCGAGAGCCTTGAAATTACACTGTTGTTTTTCAAGTAAGGCCGCCACGGATTTATCAGTATCCTCTTCCAGCATCCCAGACATATCGAAGTATAAAGTTTTTTGTTCGCGTATTTGTTGAAGTAAGCCCTCCATATTCTCCTTAGTTGATTGGTAGACATCTTTTAGGTTTCCAAATACATCTTCCGTGAAGTAGTTAATGTTTTTATCTTCCAGAGTTTCCAGAAGATGAGCATGACGCGTTTGGAAGTCTTTCCATTGGGATTCAAGAGATTCCAGACGTTTGACCAAGTAGTTTTCGGTTTTCCTCTCTTGGCTGTCTTTTCTGTAGTTAGTACACAAAGTCTTGATGCTGTTAAAGCATTCTTGTTGCAGCTTCAGCATCTTGAGTAGTAGTTGATAGAGTTAGTAAGTAGTATTATTGTAGCTCGAGGTAGCTGTCACGTAGTAGACGGTGGCAGCCGAAGAGCAAGGTCGTAGTTCGGCTTAGCGAGCTTACGTCCTTTTTTACGCTATTTGCGCCTTCTCAATCTAACCGGTGAGACCCGCTTGTGGGAGGCCGGTTAAACCGATTCGCTAACGTAAGTCAGGAAAATAAACTCACCAAGTCGTTGGCTCGAAGGACCAGAATGTACGGGGTAATGCTTAGTAGTCCACAAAACGCCGTACAGGATGATAGTAGAAGTAGTAGTAGTAGTTGTGTGAATCCGTTGAAGTGAAAGATTATCAAAGTTAGACGTAATATATTGATATAAGTTAATGTACAAGTCAATTAGATGGCAAATCTTTCCTTTGGTAGTGGCTGATAGCACAGTTGTTAACGGAATGATTTTGAAAGTAATCTTAAGAATAAGGTAAACATTAATAAGGTTACATGCGCGCGCCCAAATGTAGGTTGCAGCGTCAGTTAAAAATGTATGTACGATGGCTTGCCCGTAACAGAATATCTATGAAAATATAGTATTTTCTTATTCGGGATCACTGGTTTCTTATAGGAAAGGTTTAACTTAACATTTGTTATTATTTGTTAACTGTTATTTGTTTTTGTCATTTATTTTTTTAATTATAAGATATTTTATGAAGGACAAGCATGTTATATTAAATTACTACTTTCAGGCCCAATAGGCCCACGAGGAGTGCCAGGTCCTAGAGGCAGTTGTGACTGCCCTACCGCATCAGCTGCATACTATTCGTACCTGCCGACGTATAATCAGAAAGGACCATAAATAAAAATTTGGTACAAATATCTTCGTTGCAGTGAAAGGACAGTTTTTATCTGACAGTGTGTTAATCGAATTCATTTTATCTTTAGCTAATGGCATTTGATATGATATATTGATAATAGTTTTCAATATTTTAAAGCATGAGATCTCAAACGTATATTCATTTCATCACCTTAAAATGTATTCAGTATTTATTACTAAGATCCGATTTTGATGCTTAAACCACAAAATAATAAGTATAAGCAAGATATTTGATTAGGTAATAGTTAATACAGTTATCTCGTTAACCTTAGACGCCAATGATAACTTTGGCCGTCAGAAACAAAAGATTTTCTATTGTGTTAGGATTCCTGGCGTTCAAAAAGAATAATCAAGTGAAGTTAACATTCATTAAGAACGATGGTTATTTTTATAAAGAATAGTTGTATGAATGACTTTGAATAGTTTGTTGTTTGTGAACTATTATATCATTATTAGGATGGTACTCCTTGATTTGCGTTTGGTTTTTCATGATTGCCACAAAGAGGAGATTTAAACGCCGTCATTAAAATGCATCTATTTGATAGTGTCATTCTTATGACAGTACACAAATAACAGCTTTTAACGTTCACTGTGTTAGATAGTGCTTTAAAATAGAGGAGACAAAAAAACATTTCATATTTTTTTATAAAAGCGCAGTGACGCCTTTTGAATCCCAGCCCATAATGACGGCTTATTGGTTGAAATTTAAAATGTACATAATCTCTGATACTAATGTTATTACTTACTTTAGAATAAAGCATTTTATTTTAATTCCATTTATTATTTTAATAATTTTGTGCCATCCAATTTTAGTGATAAACAAGCTGCAACCAATTTTAGCTATCAACATCATCTTTGAGATAAGTAGTTTGTCACTCTCCATCTTCAATTATCTCCTTTTAAGAAATCAATGCACCGTTTCGCCGTGAAAACGGACAACAGATACACTTTCACATTTATAATATTAGTATGGAACTATAGATAGATAAAACAAAAAGTTAATGAGTATCCATTTGAAATTATCATAATATACCTACATAATAGTTTAGAGCTATTTTATAGAGTACGGGTGTTTGCCGAAGGATATTTTAATACACCTTATTTTGTATTAGGTGTTTACCAATTAATATGCTCTTGTCAAATTAGAAATGACCATAATAATATCTATATTGGATTATCAAGAATTATTATTCTGAATTAGTTACTTGGTAGTAAATAAGACAGCAAATTGTAGTATCGTTACTTATTTATTAATTATGAAATCAAATATGAACAATTAAAAATACAAACAAGTAAAAATACATAATCATTGATCATAAACTAAGTCAAAAATATTTTTGATACTCACAAAAATGATTCATTTATAAATGATTTTGTCGTTGTTTAAATAATATCGCCATTAAAAAGGCGAAAATGGGCTCGTTTTCTATTGCACAAATACAAAACAAGACGCCTAACAATCATGTCATTGTAAGATTTGGTTTTGATAAATAATAATATATCTATTAAAATTTCATAATCAAATGGCATCCTGAGTACCTAATAGTACATGTCTACATAATGTAGTACAAACGACAAACGACTTTTACAACGATACTCGTATCATCGAATATCGTTTTGCAAACGGACCCCAATTTTCTCACTAATTGTTCGCCGGTTCAATTTCCTTTACAGAATCGATCTCCGCTTTGCAGAAGAAACACTGTTTCGAGTTAAGCAAATGCTGCATGATGCATGCTCTGAAACAAAATATTTTTTACGGAAATGGGTACGCTTGCTCCCGACTCAGGTGTGGTGCTAACCAGCACGACCACGAACAATTATCTTAATTTTAATGTGGTAGAAATTAAAAAAGAAAGAAAAATAATTATAATTTATTGGCTTACTAAGACACATCATCAATCATCAACCTTCATTGTGGTCGTGCCAGAAAGTGGTCATGTTTGGTAGCATCACACCAACTTAGTATTTAAACAGCCTATGTCAGTCTACTAAACCATGATGAACTGTTTTACCATGGTATCTTATTGTATATTGTCAGTTTGCCAGGCAGGTTTTTCTACTAAATGTTTTCCCTAAAGCCACTTTTACGGCACCAGCGGGTTGAGCAGGGGTGGCGACAATTTGTATTTTAATTTGTATCATAAAAGCTGCAATCTTCAATCAATTGTATTAAAATCACTCGATGCACTAAACGATGGGTATGAATTTTCACCTTTTCACCATGATTCATTTTGTAATCGATTGGAATGATGATGGATGGTATGTAGAAGCAAAATTGCCGACCAGTAGCAGTAATGGGTCGATATAATTAATCATATTGCGAATTACATTTTGACGAACTCATTAGCGATGACGATTTGTTTTGGATAAGACACAGTTAGATGCATTTACAGCAATATAGGTACTTATATTGAGTAGCAGCATTCATACGATTATGAACAGATGACCTGAGGGAGGTAACAGATAGCTTCCAACCGGTGGGAGTGGAAGATATTAGCGGAGGCCTTTGGTCAGCAGTGAATTTTTGTACGTAGAACAAAATTATCAAAAGTTTAAGAAAATAAGCAAGCATTACTGATAAGATACTACATAAAAAAAACAGGAATAAAATTATTACCCAGAAAGCAATGTTCAATGACTCCCTTTAATCTAAACGTATATACACACGTAGTTTTATATACACACACCATTTTTTTGTAAGAACGGCCTAAAACTAAAGGGTCAAGTTTAACAAGTAGGTAAATTGTTATGTATTCAGAGATAGGAAACTACATATGCAAATATTAATGTACGTTGATATCTTGTCAAAAATGTTTGTCTCTCTTTTTCTTTTTGATTTTGAAGCCTCATCTGCCAAGCTTCATTGTATGCTATTATAATATATTATAAAGAGCATACCTGCACGAGTGGTGACCGCAAGGACTGAAGGCAGTGTCAGCCACCCTGGCGTAGCAAATGGTGCAGAGCAGGTCGGACTGGGCGCCGCTGGAGCCCGGCGACCGCGCCTTACAAGGGCTTCACGAGCGAAACCGCAGCTGTTCCACCACTATTTCGAGAGCTTTTAGCTCTTCTTTGTCACGTCATCTGGATCTGTTAGTTAATTCATATTATCGATTTCATAGACGCACATTGAATATATTGAAAGAAAACCACATTAGGTCATATATAAAAAAATAATGTTTTAATTTATATTTAGCTACATATTTATATTTTAAAAACAACGAAATGGTTTACTTTATTTTTAAATGCCAAAAAACTTACACTTGTAAAACGAAAGTATTTATCTTTCGTCTTGCCCAGCATGAACTCGAGACCATCAATACGGAATAAGGGTTCGTCACCAACGCTTTGTCACTTATCACATGTGAAAAGTTATTACTGTTCAAAGACTTTACTAAAACTAGCCTTATCTTTTACCCGTTAACATTATACCTGATATTTATCTATGCTTTTAAAGCTTTTCATTGCAGACTAACAAAATGCGTCTTGTTATATAATAAATTATTTAGTGAGGCAGCCCACTTGATGGAAAGAGGATTTTCAAGAATACCACATCAGTGATCCCTATGTCGTGCACAGGGTGGTTGCTAACTTGTGACGTGTATATAGCAAGTCTCATATTCTACCCTTCACCAAGAAACATAGGTAACCAAAAGCCACTGCTTTGGTGGGACAAATAGAGGACAAAATACCACTAAGGCAAATAAGCGATCGATTCCCTTCTCACAATTTCCTTTTGAGAAACGTTCCTCAACATATTATTTAGCCCAAGTCTGCACGTCTAACAATCTTTTCATGTGCGGCAGCCCTAAGTTCTTATTCTAGAGTCACCTTGAAATTAAGTGATCTTACGATCGATTACGAAAGCAGGCTATCAGCATCATTAGCCTGGGCTGCAAAGGTAGGGTCATCGGACTTGCGTGGCAGGGTTCTAACTTCAGCGAACTCTCATGGCAAAGTCGTAGTATCAGTGGAAACAAGTAGCAAAGTCCCAGCATCAGAGGATAACGAAGTAGGGTCCCAACCACAGACATCGGAATAACAATTAGACCGGACGAGTCGCTAAGTTTATAAGAAGACCCAATGTCGCAATTTCAACTTACACACACGTATTAAAAAAACTTACACTTAATAATATTACTCGTCATTGGTCAATGTTTACCCAATCACGGACACCTTGAACGCGGTGATCCATGCGGGGAAGCGTTATATCGATAGATATCGATACTTTTTCTATTACCTGCACGAAGATTCAAAATAAAAATCCTACTGTTAATTTTGGGTTACGTGAAATAAATGTTAATTTTAAATGAAATATATTATTGGTGTATTAATAATGTTGAGGACTTTAATAATATTATTAAACAATATTATTAAGCCGCGTAGCTTTATTTTTATTAGAACTATAATTATCGATCGACGTATGTATATCATATCATCGCTAAAATCAATACAGCGAAAGTAAATTTTAATTACATTTCAAGAAATAATGTTTAGAATGAAAACATATATTTTTAAATAGCAACATCCAAGGCAGATACGAGTATGTACGAGTAGATATGGTAAAATTAA
The DNA here is from genome assembly GCA_019425675.1 of Leucinodes orbonalis. Taxonomy (NCBI): domain Eukaryota; kingdom Metazoa; phylum Arthropoda; class Insecta; order Lepidoptera; family Crambidae; genus Leucinodes; species Leucinodes orbonalis. The sequence goes on from PQWD01005737.1 coordinate 159,901, forward strand.
CATAAATATTTGTCTTGTAAAGGGTTACTTATTCCATGTTATAATAAACGTAAAACTTACAACGCTGATCTTCTGGGAACCTTAAATATTAGATACTATTACTATAGAATAGCTTCAGAAAAGGGCAGACATAATATATGATAAATGTTAAAAAGTTATAAAATAAATCACTATTTGTTCATTATTTTATAAAATCCTTACAACCACATTCACAAATTTAAAAATGGCGTGGCGTGTTCACAGTCACCATTGATAAAAGCAATAGCCGTCGTGATTCTTATCAACTTTGTTCGCTTATTATGTACTTATGTTTTTAAACAAAACTTAAATATCGAATAAAAGATATAAAATAACTTTATATAAATAAAATAGCCTCAAAATATTTCTTAAATACTGTTCATAAATACTGTTCAGAAGAATCGAGGATATAAAAAAATACAAACGTAAAATAATAAACAAAAACCTTCCGCTTCCATACAAGACTGCATACGAATATCGATAGGTGGGTCGATAAAATGGTTCTCACTAGGCGTTTGTACCAACGGACGCGGTCAGGGGCCGTACTACCGAATAATGGTTCTAGTGGAACACGAGTAATGTTCGCTAACTATTGCGCGCATATTATGAATTGCGAACCGACGAACAGTTAGCACAGCCGCATTGTAATATAACTACCGAGATCGTTACAAAGAATTTACATTGATATGTTTTCATGAATAAAAAAACGGACGATTCGTTTAAATATCCTTTTTTAATTATATGAATCAAAGTTTTCGGTTCTTACCTGTGAAAAGTTATTCCATTATTTGCTAAATTTACTAAATCACTGCGATGATGGCATGTTACTATTGCACAGGACGGCATTTTGGAAAATAAACGGTATTTTCTTCTAAAATGCGTGCGTCTGGACGCGACTTACACAGAGCGTAAACTGGCAGCCAGTGTATGCTCGTTGAGCTTACATTTGTCGCACTTAAAAACGCGGCTTGCCCCATCTCCTGTATTGGGAAATCTGTGGTCCCAACATTAGCAGATCTACATAAAAGGGTTCTAGCATCATTGGATGGATAGGATACATTATTGCGTGAGACGATTACTGGCATCAGTGGATTCCAATGAAATAAATTCTGAACATTTCCTTGAAACAAGGTTTTATTGTCATATAAACAAACTATGTAGATTTACTGGACACCACTAGTTATGAATGACAAGTGGTAAATGGTGTGGATAATTCGGTAGTGTTAATAACAAAAAAAAATCCTGTCTGTCAAACTGGTGTGACAATCTGGTGTGACTACGAGTCGGAACTTAAGTGGCAAATACACAACTTCAGTGAACTGACATGGCAGACTTCTTAATTCCTAGAAATTGTGAACTCACGTGGCAACATTCTAGTATCGGTAAATTCAAGTAGCAAGTTCTTAGAATCAGCGGATTCACGAAGCAGAGTTTTAGCATGAGTGGACTAACGTGGCAAAGTTATAGTATCGATAAAATAACATGCCAAAATACTTGCACCAATGGACATATGTGCCAGGTGCCTAGTATGAGGGCAATCGCGTGACATGACCTCAGTCAGTCAAACATTGTTTCCTGGAACAACTACGCATGAAAATGTTATAGTTCCTCCTACAATCAGTGGGCTAATTGCTCTCAATATTATACTCACTTGACACGGCAGACTGGGGCGTAGCAGCCCCACGAGGCAGCCTGCTACAGGCGCCAGCGCCACGTAGTAGTGCACTCGATCTGTGTCGGGAAGACCGCGCGCCACCAGACGAGCGAAGCTCGCGCCTCCACCACCACGGACGCATACGCGGGACACCACTGCCATTAGGATCTAGAAGGATGGTGAAGGAAACTCGCACATAGATACCGAGGTCTTCATCGCTGATTATGAGACTTGGTTCCAAAAAAGGTTTTCGTTTATTACTTTTGACTGAACATCCGAAACCCTCAGTTTTTAACATTTTCAATCGAAGATAGCTCTTTTTGGGATCAATCTTTCTTCGTTCCTAGCCATTGCGTTTTCTCTGTTAGAATTTTATGATCATGAAAAAGGATGTGATCCAAATAATGACATGCAATGTACCTATCTTCCGTAGATGGTCACCTACTTGTAAAATAAAAGCATCTTACACCATCTGAATATATGTACCTGGCAAGTCCTACCGAGCAACAGGTCGTGCTGAGAGTCGCACGCATCAGGCGTACTGAGCAGTTGTGGCACCAGGTTGAGCGTCATCTCTAGGGCGCGCGCCAGCCCGTGGTAGAGGTCGAAGCAGGTCGCGCACAGCTTGATCTGACGCGACTCCAGTTGTGCGTCTATGTTGACTCTATCCATCTTTAAGAATAAATATTACGAGTGAGTAATATGAATACTTTGAAACTCCCAGCTCTCTTCAAAAGACACTTTTGAACACATATTTTTTAATTTAGGATAGCTGATTATTTTTGATTTGTTTATCATTACCCTTTAAATCGGCATTATGTAGTAACTATGCAATACTAAAACAGTAATATTGTGTCTTTTATGTATTTGACCGTAACTGCCATGTTTCTCACTCACTAGTCTCACTACTAATTTTAAATCTTTGCTCATAAATATAAACTGCATATAGAACACATTTACATGATTTTTACAGTCTTTGGTTTTTACCTCTTGCATCATCGTTATGAACTCCGAGAACGCCCAGTTCAGCTGGCTGAGTAGAGAGTTGAGAAACGCCGCTGCCTCCTTCGGATTCGACTCCAAATACTCTCTCACTCTGTTTTGGATTACCTCTGAAGGGCATGGACCTAATTTAAGGATAAAAACTTTTATTTTGTTCCTTATTTGAACATAGGTCTTTTCTGTGTAATTGTAATTGTAATGTCAAGATGTCCATAGATGAACAATGAACAAGGTACAAAAGTAAAACAAAAAAATAGCAGAAGCGCGTGGTTTTGAAATGTCAAGTGTCCCATAAAACTCAATAACAAAAGCCTTTTTTTAAAAAGGACACATATTTGTAATGATAAAAGTGATAAGATCACTAAGTATTATACTCTAACAGTATTTTAGTTTGCTAGTATTCATTTATCTCCCACAATATTAGGTAAAAACTTTGTACACATATCCAATATTTACCAAAACACTGGCTCATAAGTCCCGCGTCCACCTTGGCGCCGAGGTTGTTTACCGTCGGCTCCCTGTCGCCGTACCTGCAACGACGCACTATGTAAGGCCGCGTTTAGACCAACAGCTTCGAATTCCAACAACTGTTTGGAGATTCAGACTTAACGAAGAATTCTTAAACCTGTCTCAGTTAACTGCTGGACTTAGGGTCTCCATTTGCGCTAAATTCAGTGGCGTGCACGTTATGAGTGGGGTATGCAAAGTGACTGACCCTAATCGCAAAAATTTACATTTTGTTAAATTGAGTGCTGTTGTTGACACCAGATCGCCTATGATTTAAAAACTGTAGAGGAAATGGGCGAATAAGTGGGAATCTTTTAATATGTTCAAAATTTATCGGGTTTTCTGAACGCACAGGGTATGCACTGCTTATTTGCATATATGGAGTGCACGCCACTAGCGCTAATCCTAGGCGTACGCTTTTCTTAGCCAGATCTTGTTTTATGAAGAGTCGTCTAAGTAGATACCATCGCAGTGACAGATATCATCCCGTAAAATAGTCGTTTAATGCACTTCTGTGTTTCGGTATAAAGGCACTGTAGCTAGTAAATTCCCGGGTATAAGAGACCTAGCACCTGTGTCTCGGGTGGGAGCGCAGGGCAGTTGGCAGAAGATAATCACAGATGTTGTTATTGACCCTTCAGCCGCTGCCGGATATATCCAAAAAAAACAATAGATTTTCTATTGTGATAATTCTGGCGGTTAAAAGTTAATTTTCATTACTTCACCTGTAATGGTCAGGCGTATAACTTACCACCAGGTGAGCGAACTAATCATCCTGTTTACTTTATGACATGAAAGAAGGGTTTGGACATCCGAATTAATGATTCTCATCTTCAGTAATCTATTGCATAGGTCCCCATTATCGTCTTTCTTTCCGGATTATGAGGTGATTCAGTCAGCAATGTTTTTACAAACTAGGAAAACTCCGTAGAGTAACTTTTTACTATGCGGTTATCGTGCGGGATTTGAACCCACGACTTCCCGACCACACAGCGTTCTAAATCCAACGCTGTGACCACTGGACCATGAAGTCAATCTACTTAATTTAATTATAGCTAGTTATCATAAATAAATAATTTTTGTATCGCCTGAACATAACTGTACCTTACCTAAAAATCTAGATTTCAGGTAGGGCTATGTTCGTAAAAAAATATAAAATGACAGAATCGTTATCATTAAGACAACAGCCTTACCCAATCATACGTATGGCTCGGCTCACATTAAATAACTTAGCTATAGATCAAACATCAAACTGAATTACACTACGTAGGCGTCTCAAAAATTTTTATTCTTATATCTTTATTAGTACCAGCAAAATCTATAGAAATAAATGAAATTAAGGTCTGTTTGCATTATTCAAATAATCGCTTTATACTCAATTCATAATAATTAATAATACAGTTCCTACATAATGATAAAAAATATTTTCTTTTTACTATTTTTGTCTGTCTGTTTGATCCAACTAATCTTGGGAACGGTTCGACCGGTTTTGACAGGACTTTCATTGACAGTTGTTGCAATAAGTAGTAGGTATTTATTGTTATCTAAGTAGGTAACTTATTCTCCATATATTTATACGCAAACGAAACCGTGGGCTCCGGTTTTAGAAATTCAATATCTATCCTTACTATTCTCGCAGCGCCATACAGTCCCAAAACAACGCGCGAACCTTGAACTCTGGGTTCTACTTATCGGATAAACATATGAATTTTTGCACGTGAAACAAAATCTAATTATAACTTTGACATATTAGATTTTCTATCGTTCCTACATATACCTTTAGGTAATGAAAATCTTCACAACATAAAAACAAACTAGAGATAAAAAATGAAGCACACATAATATCAGCGTAAATTATTTTATGATTTTCTAATCAATGCTGGCGCAGGAGAGATTCGAGTGGTGTCCACGTGACGGTAAAGACGCGGCAACCCCCAATCAGATGGACATATGGCGGGTAGCCAACCAATGACTTCTATTGATCAAATTCACGTGGAAATACTAGGTGAGGCCTCCAAACAGCAGTAGACATATATTAGGCTGGAATGATGATGATCTTCAATCTGACGCAACTCCATATTAAGAAATATTTGACATTTGGGATTAAATGCAAAAGCAATTCAAAATGCCACCTATGTATGTTATAATGTTAACCATGAATCAATGCTTTCAGGGGGGTTACCACAATCTCTTAAAACAGTATTGTTATAATGATACGTCAGCATTTTTGTACCAGAAAAGACGGAGTAATATTATTGTAACACTGTTTTAAGAGATGGCGGTAACCCCCCAGTTGCTAAAACAATATCAGAATTCATGCTCACAACTCGCAAACTTCTGCTTCATTAAATGGAGATATTGTAAATGATAGATGTTGCAATTAATTAACTAATGTATTGAGCTATATATACGCGTATTAGTTAAACTAATAATGGTAATGGCTCTGACAGTAGATGTTACATTTTACCGCTTCAAAGAACTTAATAAATTGCATGTCATCTGGAGAGGTATGGTATCAATGATTAATCGATACCATCTGTTTGGTTTTAGTAATTACTTTGCTATTTACAACTTCAATCAATCAACCAGCCCATACCGTCCCACTGCAGAGCAAAAGCTTTATCACACAGCGGATTGGCTACCTTTAAGTTATCATCAATTCTGATAAGTCAGTATTAACGAATACTCTCCCAAGATAAAAACCTACTTCCAAACTATAGCGCGGGCTTCGGACTCGACCACCGGATTTAAATCCAACGTTTAGGCCACTCAAACGCTGAATTGAACGCGGAACAACATGAATTCATTTATCTGAACAAAAAGGTTCTTTCGAAAATATAAGAAGCCTAAGTTTTCCCTTATTACATATACAATTACCTACCAAAAAGTTCCGTCCAAATCTGTCCAGCCATTACAAAGATTATCCAAAACAAACAGACAGACAGATAAAATTCTTAAAAATCTTATATTGGTCAAAACAAAAACGGTTCTTTCAATATTACAAACAGAAACTCCAATTTTATTTGTATGTACTCGTATGGATGTAGGTATAGATTATGTGTTTGGCGGCATCACCATGGAAAGTTCTAGTAACTTCCATCTAGCTACAGAGCCAGTCAATAAACCACATACTTGGCAGCCAGATGAGGCCATTGTCTGTGACGAAACCCGAAGCCGGTGCCGTGCCAGAAGCGCACCAGCACCCAATTGGACTGCGCCCACGCGCGGTTCTGGTACGGCCTCACTAGCTCCTGGACCATGCTCATCTGACTGGAGACATCAGGGTGGAGGCATTAAACCCCGAGTCGTGTGGGATTTTTATTGAGTCTAGATTCTTATCGGGTAAAAGATAACAAACCCTTATTTTTACTCTTAAATAAACAATAAACTTACTATATGCACAATCACGAAGAAAATTATCCAAGCCGCTTGACACATACGTTCATCACCATCAGCTCATTAAACGTCCCCACCGAGGGGCACGAGCCTACCCGTATAGGGTGATTAGGCCTTAGTCATCCACGCGGGCCCAGTGCGGATTGGACGACTTCACACACAACCTTCGAATCTCTTCGCAGGCGTGCATGAAGGTTTCCTCACGATGTTTTCCTTCACCGTAAGAGCGTCGGATAACGTACATATATTTCTCGAAAATTCGAAAATACATTGTTACGTGTCGGGATTTGAACCTCAGCCCTCCCGGTAGGAAGGCGACGGTCCACACCACTGAGCCACCGACGCTCTTTACACACAAGGACACATACGTTGACTTATTGTAATATTTAAAACATAAAATGATTCATTAAAATATTGTCCTTAGCGCGTCATTGAAAGGGTACAAAATTAAAAGCACGAGCATGCTACTATAACGTGAAGGGAGCGACGTGATTATGAATGTAAATTCTACCCAACTGACGCGAGGTGCAAACTTTTGCCGCCAACCTCACCTGGATGATGGAATCTCCTCAACATGGACGTCCTTCCTGTGTTGAAGAACCATGCTTCAACACGAATGGGCCTGCGCAGTACTACAGCCTCGCACTCGCAGTAAGCCGGCGTCAAAAAACGCGCGTTGTGTTTCGCCGATTGAGCGAAGTTACCGGAGGCCGAAATCCTCATACCGCCTTCTTTTTCCCTCTCACCTTATTAAAGGTATAGGTTGGCGCTACTTGCGAGTGTCCACGGGTGTCACTGACAATCAGGATAACCTTCTGCTTATATTTGCTTACCCATGATATTATTTAAAAAAAATACCGTGGTTCCCTAGCCTGACCTGGTTAAGCACGTATTACCGTAACAAGAAAATACGTTACTGTTTCATGGGCACCCTCTCAATGGCCCTCATGGTGGCGGGCTGCGTGGCGAAAGAGGCCAGTGTCTGCACCAGGGACTCGCGCGTGCTCGCCAGCACTATGCGAGAGTCAGCAAACTCCGAACAGAGGAATGCAGCGCAGGATACCACGAGCTCCTCCCAATCTGTGAAAAAATATTTTATAAAATATCCCTTATGTTTATATCCACACTATTCACACAGCGCCTTCTAGTCGTAGGCTAAGCATTTAGCCTGTAATATGAATACTTAACAACGGATGAACATACAATTAAAACACAGACTAATAAAAACAGACATATCCATGCACACAAATGTTTGTACTGCCCGGGGATCGAACCCGAATCCCTTGGTATAAGAGCCGAAGTCTCAACCAACTTCACCACATTGATCGTTAAATTAAAAGTCTTGAAGAATACGGTGCATTTCTTTCTCTTATTAGGATTCTCTTTCTCTCTTCCACTTATTAGGCACTAGCAAACTCTGAACAGAGGAAAGCAGCGCAAGATTGCAGGAGCTGTCGATAATAATTACAAAGCTTTAAGAAATACAGTGCATTTTTTTACTTATCGAGTAGTCAAGATCAAAGTCAGCCTACCCTGAATATAAGTTAGTCTTAAGTTCTCTGGCGTAGGGTTTAACAAACATGTAGTGGTGTAGTAGCCGACATCTTAACCAGTGCTATAAATCTGGTTATTCCATAGGTACCCAGGTACGTAGTAAGGACGTAGATTCCGGGAGGAGTGCAAGAGTGACCTGACTAGGCAGGACTATTTTCCTTTATGTGCCCTTAAAATTTTAGATGGCGAAGGTTTCCTCTAACAGGGCGCAGATAATAAATCCATAATTATATGAAATGCAGACCCTGTGCGTCCAGACAACCCGAAAAATCTCCAACATATTAAATGATTCTCACTTATTCGCCCATTTTCCTCTACAGATTTGATACTATAGGCGATCTTAATTCGACAATAATGTAAATTATTTATTGTGTTTGTGATTAGTGTCACTCATTTTGTATACTCTTCTCACGCCCACGCCACTGAGCATAGGGTGTACAAAAGGCTATTTAAGGCACTCATACGAGTATCAACCATATCACAACACGTATGGTTACCTGTAACTGCATACCTGGAGTGAGCTGCACCGGAACCGTGGGGTGCATGTACAGTCGCAGCGTGTTGCACAATTCTAACATGGCGTCCACGTGGTACTCGGGGACGAAGGCGAACAGCGATTCAGCGAACTCTGAACCTCCCTCTGCCGGAAGAACTTGTCTTAATAATATCTATAGTGGAACAGTATAAGAAGTATTGGACGACGCTCCACCAGGCGGGCAAATTCAAAAATACATTGATACGTGGCGAGATTTGATTCTGCACCCTCCAATTCGGAAGGCAACAGTCCACACCAATGAGCCACCGACGTTCCCTTCGTATGGACTAACGCTTACGTTACCTTATGTCTGTAACGACTGGTAATGTCTGACAATAGATTTTCTACTATGTCCCAGTTCGTCATAGTTAACGTTAGCTCAACTCCAAATAAAAAATAATAAATATTACAAGGCTTAATATATTCACACGTATCTAATTATTTATATTTTGTGTTTAGTTTTAAATAAAATTCGCTGTCTGTAATACTTATCAGCTCCAGATGCTATGAGTAGTTAGTTTACGCACAAATATTTGCAATTTCTGGAGACATAACTAATGAAGCTTTTCGGAAAGCCGTTTGCCTTCACAGCTACACCAGGCAACTGACGAGCGCAAAGATGGTTTTCAGCTTTAATCTTTTTTAGCTTTTTATCGATAGAATTCGTGTCAGTTTCTGAACTGCCGTAAGGCTGTGATTTCATGTAAGAACCGCAATCCGACAGCCGAAACCGACAGCTTAACGTGCCCACCGAAGCAGGATATTACGTTTTGTTTTAGACAAGGTAATCCAGCTTGTGTTATCCTTATAAAACCTGGCAAAATCAGACACAGTGTTTTTCACTGTTTCCTGTGGGTTTTACAAATTTATTTGAAAAAGAAGTCAGAGTATTACTCACGGCTTGGTGTGCCTAGCTGTGAACGGGATCCCAGTCTAGGTGTCGTAGACCTCGATATCGGACTCTGCGGACTAATAAAAATGCTGGTTCATTTATCTTTTTTTATAAAAAGACAAATGATCAGACGGTTCAAATGATATTAAAGACGAAAGAAATCAGCAAGTTAATTGTTTTTTTTTTAAATATAAGGGTATCAAAGTATTGTACCTGACCTATTGTAATATGTTACATATAATATTGTACCTGACCTATTGTAATATGTTACATATAATATTGTACCTGACCTATTGTAATATGTTACATATAATATTTCTAGATTTCTGGAGAGTTGGAAATCTTTAGAATCTGCCTAAAATGATTCCTCTGTATCCATACACTTGTGGTTTGAGCGAAATGGTTTCAATCACTATTTATATGTATTTAAATTCGAAGCTTTTAACTGTAGAAGGATGCCTTATTTTTAATGGATTGAGAGTAAAAAAGGGTTTACCCTCTACTCGCCGCTAACAGATATATTCAACAGAAAGAATTGATTTTCTATTTTGTCTGGAATCCTAGCAGTTAAAGGGTTAATATGTTAATCTACGAGAATTATTATCATGTTATGATAGCCACAGTTTCGGCTTCGTTTTTGTATATGTATCGGTTGACAATCTGTCCGTCCATACCTTTGATCCGAACTCGACGTATATTCCAATTGCAGAGACGCGTAACTACCACACCTAAAATGGAGCTCTTCCCGGTAAAATTCTTTACTGGCTACCTGCATGATAGTTATGCATCATTTTTAAGCTAGGTTAATAAGGATAGTTCTGTTAGCTGCAAAGAATACTCGTTTTTATTTTTAAAAACCTCTTCTGTAATCAATGACTTCATGCATTTGAACCAATTAAAATATTTACAGATGTTTACATAAATACAAAAAGTTTGACCAACTCTTTGAACTTTCATGCACTTAAATGTTTGTACTGCCCGATGATCCCGGAACTCTTGGTGTAATTACCGACATTTCATCCCACTACACTAGCTTCGAGAATGGACCAACAACTATGCCTGTGTGTGTGTCGCGTAGTCTGGATCGGAAGCCAGCCGGAGTGAGTGCAAGGTCCCGGCGAAGTGCTTGGCCAGCTCAGCCTGCCGCTGCTTCGTCCAGACCGCACCGACACCCACGCCATCTGGAGGGCACCCGCCTCCAGTTTCTCCTGGAAGACCATACTCATGTAGAGGAACAGAGTAGCAGTAGCTATAAAAATACTTCTAAAGTGGGAGGTCGAGTGTGTCTATTTACAATATGAAGGAACGTTTTAAACCAAAACAACTTACCTCATAAACAGCTTTAGACCGATACAGTTCTTTTAAAATGTTCTCCATCAATTCTTTTCTTAAAATTTCTTGTTCAGTCAGCTCAAGTTTGGTTCCTGTTGTTAGATAATTACGGATCAGTTATGCAATCAATATGAAACCCTAGTATGAAAACCGTCTTTAGGCAATATCATCAGTGAGCTTCAAGCTGTAATCCTCATGAAAATAAAATAGATATAATTTTATTAGAAGACAAAGATACAGAAATGAAGGAAAAATAAAAACGTTATGTTCGATTAAAATCAGCTCAAATTTATTTTCCCTTCATGCGACTATTTCACGACTATTTTTTGACACAAAAAAATCATAGTCGTTTCTTGAAGTTTTCAAGTGTTCAAGCAATAATCCTCACCAAGGTTCCTTTAGATCTCGGAACCTCGTGAGGACTATCTTTCAAATTTGGCACATCGTTGCGACTAATTACTGTCAATTTTTGTGAAACTCTTTTTTTCCCCATCTGGTGTAATGGTTGAGACGTCGGCTATTACACCAAGGGTTCCGGGCTCAATCCCCGGGCATTACAAACATTTGTGTGAATGAACATGTTGTTTGTATTGGTCTGGGTGTTTTCTATATATAATATGTATGTATTCACAAAAAAGTATAAATAAGTATTTTTATCCGTTGTTTAGTATCCATATTACAGGCTAAGGCTAGTTTAGGGCTAGATGGCGCTGTGTGAATGTCTGTGGATATTTTTTATGTTTTTATTTTTAATTACTTTTGCATTTATTTATTTTTATTTACGACTATTTCAGGACTAATTTGCGCGTTGTCAAAATTCGTTTTTTATTGAGATTTCAAATACGAGGATTATAGCTTGAAGCACAGCCCATTATTTAATCGATGTTTGTGCCCCAGTATGATACTGGCATAAGTCTCCTCATGTTATGTTGAACCAGATATCCATGTCTTTCGTTTCCTCATCCAGCCTCACCGCCAACCTTTCACTGGTACTTCGGCCGAAGGCTCATTTCGGATTGCTTGCAAAGAGGTAGTTTCTACCCCACAATGCCTCTACTCAAAGGGCCGTCGGGTGAGATACGAGATCAGTCCACTACCGCTTACACTTGCTATTCCAATCATTTTTTATCATTATTATAGACTAAAACGTATTATTATTTGGGACTAATGGATCAATCTACAGCCAATCGGTCTAGTACTGAATAAGAGTGTCTAAAGTCCGTGAAGTAATCATTAGTAGTTCTAGTTCCCTCAACTATCAGTCCACCTGGTTGCTAGCCACCCATTGTTACTTTGTTCCGCAATCACCACCCGATAACTCATTATCTTGCGAAGGTGGAGCTAAAACACACAAATCATATCTCACCAGCACCAGATTCTAATTCTCCGGCGACAGCATATATCCTCAGTTCGATGTCGTGCAAACAGTCCGCCATGTCCAGCTGGTTATCCCTGAGTTCACATAACTGAAAAACAACCATTTATTGGAGGCGCTTCTTATCATTTACCTTATAACCGAGTTGGTTAGTAGTCTCACGGACTCTGAAGGCATTCTGTGTCTCGACCGCCATATCATACAGCCTCATAAAAGGAGTCAATGAACTAGACTTAAGGATCCCCCTGTAAAGCTATACTACACAGCATGGACATGAAGAGATTTTGCCAGACCAGACTGGCAATTCAATTCTATGTTCACTGGCATTGCAATAGAACAATATATTGCAATATTCTCCGACTCCTTCTTCCCTCTTAACTATGCAGAAAGGTCTTTCCGCTGCAGTGGTATGTTGTAAGCTGATGATAAGGTTAAAAAAATACCTTCTCAGCATGTTTCACGCAGCTCCATGGTACACGCTAGGAGTCCATCAATGAGTCTCAGGTGTGCTGTTCTCACATTAATGGCCCCAGCTCCTGGCATCATCGACTTGGTCCCTTTGAGGGCGAGGGCCGTTTCGCCTGTGATCCGATTGGGCATCAGTGGCATGGGCTGGTGCAAGAACCTCGCCATCGAGGATATCACCTGCGGCAGCGTCGCTAGGCCTGGCGACCCGGCTGTCATGTCACTGACTCCTGTGTAGGGATGAGGCAAATATTCATTTTATTTGCAAAGAATAAAGGTGTTTTACTCCTGACGCAAAGCAATCGGGTTTTACAAGTTTGAAGTGTAGGTAGGTATGTGAGTGCGCATACGTGCGTATGTGTGTCGGTGTTTATCGGGTATTTTATTATGTATTTTTGGTAACCTCTTTAATCACTAAAAAATAAAAAAAATATCCACCGACATATATACTTAGAAATACCCAACAAGCATTTTCTCTATGCGTATAAGTGTGTCGGTCTTTATCTGTGGCACCGTGAGTATTTTTCTAATATGTTTTTTGTTAACCTCCTTAATCATTAAAATCAAAAAATATCTATCCGACATATATAAGTAATATTTAAAAAAATATAAGTGTACAAAGTTTATATCTACTTTTATTTTAATAATAATAAAATCTTTGACTAAAACTTTGTAGAGTAAGAATAAAGATAGCACTGTACATCACTGATAAAAGGTTCCCCTCCCATTGGAGGGACGGTTAATTGACTCCCTAAAATACCTCGACCTTAATTCGACACGAGGCTCCACTTTGATCCCGGAAAACGTGGGGTTTTACTTTTGATTGCGATCGTGTTATACCTTTGTTTTTTAAATGAATCCCTTTTTTACAACGTTTTAATTGCGTTATGATACTGTCAATATTGAGCGTCGGTGGCTCGTTGGTATGAACTGTTGCCTTCCAATCTGGAAGGAGGAGTGGGAGGGTGCAGGTTCAAATCCCACCACTTACCAATGACATTTCGAAGTTTCGAAATTATACGTACGTTTACTCGACGCTCTTAAGGTGAAGCAAAACATCGTGAGGAATCCTGTGAAGAAATTCAAGGGTTATGCGTAAAGTCAGCCAATCCGCACTGGGCCGGCGTGAACGACTACGGCCTATATATTCACCCTTTACGGGCCCTTCGGTAGGAGTGTATAATAAGATAATGATCATCATTATCTTATATATACAATATTACAGTGGATACAAGATTTAAATAAACATACCGGTATCTATGCCGCCTCCTCTATTGTAACTCGGTTCGAAGCTTTGTATGAACGCATTGTCCTCTCCTAGCACTGTCACCAAATCCTGTCTTAAATTCATAATTAAATTAAATATGTTTAAATAATTTTGTTCCTGCGAACTAAAAACTAAATTTAACGACATACACAATGATTTTAAAATACCTATAAAACACACTTAAGTTTGGCGAGCGTAGTTTTGTCGTCTTCGGTAGTGATCTGTGTAATTGCGATAGACAATGGACCATATTTTCTTTATGACACTCCTTTGTAAAGTTTCAGTTACCTCGGGACGGTAAATTAAAAGGTCAGAAGAAAGTACATATTGGTTCCATTACATTACATTTAAAGTAACCTCGTTGACTCCAAAACTCTCTCTCTTCCTGTATCTTCTATCGCATTCCACTGCTGGACATTTTGCGTCAGATATCCGGTACCCATATCCATAATCCTTCATTGATAATACCATTTTGAATAGAGATATGTAATTTATTTTTTAAACACAATGGTAAGTACGACTTTAATTTTTTATATGAATACTATTTAGTTTGCCCGAATTCCTACTGTCTTGTGCTAACTGTCCATTTCGTGTACTCTGGATTTCCCGGTACCTCTGGATGGCAAATAAAAGAGCGATCGAAGAGCACAACATTAAGTAGCATTATCATATATTTAGTTTATAAATCCGTATCCATTGGAATATAAGGAGTAATATTCAGTTAAAACATTACCGTCAAGTATTTAATGTAAGTTACCTTAAAGTCCTCACGAGAAATGGCAGGACTCCGCCCAATCTATCCACATTGTAGAAATCCAGCTCGCCGTCGATGAACGTCTTGGTTGGTATGTGTGGTGGCAAGTTTCTACGATAAGCAAAACATTAACATTTTTAACAAATGACCAATCCTAAGGTAACCTGATATCGAAGAGTGGACTGTTACCTTCCGATCGGGAGGGCGCAGGTTTAAATCCCGCCACGTACCAATGAGTTTTCGAATTTTGGAAATTATATGTGCGTTATCCAACGCTCTTACGGAGA
The DNA here is from genome assembly GCA_019425675.1 of Leucinodes orbonalis. NCBI lineage: Eukaryota > Metazoa > Arthropoda > Insecta > Lepidoptera > Crambidae > Leucinodes > Leucinodes orbonalis. Next base: position 174,939 of record PQWD01005737.1, read on the forward strand.
AGGAAATTATCGTGAGGAAACTGCGCACGCCTGCGAAGAGATTCAAAGGTTGTGCATGAAGTCGGTCAATCCACACCGGGCCCGCGTGGACGACTATGGCCTAAACACCCTTTACGGGTAGGCTCGTGCCTCTCGGTGGGGACGTATAATAAGCTGATAATGATGAACTTGATATCGAGTCTTTTAGTTGGGTATCCACAGCAGACCAAGATATTGTCTTGTAAAACAAACAGGAGTGTTATGCGCTTCAAAGTTTTGAGGATGAGGAAACTACATTAAGGACACTATGCTCGTAGCTAAAATTACATTATTGTCTTAAAGATACCTTAGATCTGTCTTCTCGGGAGACGGGTGAATGATAGTGTTGACATGAATTAATAACTATTTAAACACTGGTTTCTTTTAACACCGCATCTGTCATGGGAAGGCTAGTGATTTACCATCAGGTGAGCAAACTGGTCGTATACTCAAATCTTTTAGAAAATGAATCTCTCCCAATCTGAGTCAGATATAACGATCTTTCGCTTTCCTCATCCAGCCTCCACCAGCCAGCTTTCGCAAGTCTTTAGTCCATCGGGCTTAAGGGCGTCTTACGCTACGATTATCAAGATGCAGTCTCCACTCCAAAACGACATTCGTGACCAACCCACTACTACTTCATCATGCTGATTGTTAGGTTGCTTGTCCTTAACAAATGTAAATAAATTAAGTACACTTACGGGTTCCCTAAAGGATTCTCATTCCAAAGCTTGAGAACGGCAGACAGCAATCTGGCGTGGCAACACCAGGATATCGCAGGGGAGTTACGGGATATGTTGAACAACCGCTACAGAGATTGTTGTGACAGAGAAAAAGGATTAGAATCTATAGGTACGTTGCCCCCGAAAATGAATTATTTTTATGGAGTTGACATAACATTGTAAATCAGTGCTTCGTGAGGAAGTTATTTGTGGAAACCTAGTTCCTTTATGAAGTTTTAAAAATGCTAAACCTGCATTTCGCTTAAAATCAAGGTATTTAGTCTGAAACTTATCAAGTTTGCTTAACATGCTTTTCTCCAAGATAAGAAGATATTAACGCGTTTAATTTTTTTGTGAATAGCAATAGGGAACATGCAAATGTAATATAAATGAATATTTTGATATTAAAATGTTAAAATAACATAAAAGAAGGGACACCGTAAGGCTTATATATTAATTTACGCTGTTTTTTAAAAATAATTACGAATTGAAATTACTTGAAACGGACATATTATTTTGACGTTAAAGGTTTAGTAAAAAGTGAACATAAAAACGACGAAATCGGCATTTTTCGAATAAAAATGAAATTTAGGACTGTAAAAGCAGACTCCAGAAACTACAAAGTTAATGTTGACATGGTTGTAATTTATTTTTGTCGGTAGTGAGTTTTACAAACCGCCTGATGCGAAATATGGACTTTTTACGGTACTTTATTGAAATATCAAAGCATAATGTCTACTGATAATCTAGAAATGATTGTTTTTCATCACCAAACATGAAAATGAAAGTAATGAGCAAAAAGAAAAGGTTATATATTTAACTCATCACAGTGTGAGCAGAAACTGCTTGGAAAATGCTGCCTGAGGATTTCCACATGGAACTGCCCTGTGCAGTCCTCATCCATGGCACTTACACTACACTCTAAAGATGAACCAGGAACAAAGAAGAAATAATAATATTCCTTTGTTTTAAAAAAATTATTTATTTATATCATAATTGTGTAAGTTTGTATGTTTTGTGACTGTAATATAATAAATCAATATTAAACTTGGTGTATTTTCAATGCTTACAAGAATTTCATTTTTTTATTATTGCTGATTCAGGTGTCAAAGCATTATTCTGTTTTAGCATTCAAAAATATGGGTATGAGCATCTCTATTCACAAAGTTTTTAAACTTTTTAACATTATTCCTTATCTTTACATTAAAAAGTTATAGACAACTTTGTCATTGTATTTGTATTAGGTAGGTAAATATGTTTGTTTTTCATACAAGCAGATGAAGAATAATAAGTATATTCTAACATCATAGTCGTCTTTACCGCATCGAAAAATAGTTTCAGGAATAATTCATTCGTCTTTACAGCTCGTAATCTCTTTTTTCCCGGTTTTGTGTTAGTCAAAAACAATATGATTTTTATTAGATGAACACATTGGCACAAAGTATGGTCAACGCGGTTTTTTTCCGGAGTATTAATTCATTAAATCCATACATTATCAGTTATTTGAAATTCTTATAAATAAGGTCTCGACAGTCGTGAAAAAAATGCAAAAGTATGAAAGTCCTTGAAGAAAAGGAGGTACACTCACATATCTGACGTCAAACGTCACGCCAGCCCGTTTTGGCGTGAAATTTGAAATGGTCAATTTCAAACCGCATTTTATGCAGAAAATGACAGTTTTTTGATTTATAAATATACTTGTGGTCTATTCCAAATGTAGTTATTTAAAATAAACACAAAAATAAAATTTGTGCACCCTATTGGCTAAAGCCCAATCTCATGGCAATGCTATGTTCGTAGTCCTGTATTGTAGGCTACTGACGATGATGATGATTGTAAATATAGGCTAGATATTACAAAATGCGCCAGCAAGCAAATTACCATGTCCAATATGCAATTGTCCATGATGTACCTCCTAAACTTCTCCAAAAAGATCTTGCGAGTGGAAGGCACCATGTGCGTGCCGTCTGAGTTGTCCAAAAGCAGCAATAGAAACTCGAGCTTCAAGAAAACAAATAGAATGATTGAAATCTATACAAAAAGTATAGACATTATTTTCTGATGGTATACGGCCACCACACATATATAACTGCAATATGATTTGGACATGAAATTGTCATTTCACGACATAAAAGAGCTCGGTTTGATCCTCATTAAATTCATTACAATGTTTATGTAGTATATACTAAAATGACATTATTTTATGTTTTATCTTTTTTCTTTCTGTTTATGTACTAGCATCTATGGAACGGTGGCATCGATTTTCACGGGGTTTTGACCGGCAGACAACTGACGTTATGACGTTATCAGGGGCAACTTAACATGTTGCCGGAAACAATTTGATTGTTTTTTTGCAACACTAAATATATCATGCATAAAACTGGATAATCACATGAGGACACTAGTCGTTCCGTGTGCTTCATATCATATTGTGACGACCCATGTGTTGTAATTGGTTGAGATGTCGTCTCTTACACTAAGGGTTTCGGGTTCGATACCTGGGCAGCACAAACATTTGTGTGCAGGAACATGTCTTTTTATATTGGTCTAGGTGTATTTACAAAAAAATGATTGATATAATTTTTCCCTTTTTTTCCATATCTCCTATTAATTATATTGAAGCATACCTGTATCTGCTCTAGTGGTGCTATTGCCGCTGTGATCTTGTCACAGTCTTCCCGATACTGGGCCTCGTGGGCCGTGTCCTTTTGCGATGTTGGCATAAGTTTTGATATTTTATCTAAAAAGAAGGAACTATGTTTAAAGTTCCTCAATCTTACTTATCAATTATGTAGTCTGTCCTGGTAAATCTGTATCTGGATTTAAGTACATAGAATCGCCGAGTGTATAGTCATAACAATTAGCGGCTACTATGGTAAGACTTGTGGTTAGTTTGGTTAACGAGTGTACAAGTTAAATGGTCGTTGACATCATCATGGCTCATCCATGCTACGGAAGCAAAATCATTAACCTCATGTTAGGCCATCGATCCCAGAGCTGCTATCTTAGGCTTGTAATCATTAATTCACCTCGGTTTGCATTGAGCCTGTGAATTGAATTACGGTCTTATATCTCCATAGTAGCGTTATGGAAGCTAAACCCATAATACACTTAAAGATCAAAAAATCGTAGCTCATTAATTTCTTATCATTTAGCCCGATCCTCAACCTTTACTGACTCAACCGGTTTTTTTATAATTTCATAGAACAAGATTACCTGTACCCGTGGGAGCGAACATTGATTGCTGTAGAGTTCCTTTTTCACTCATTTCTGAAAAGCACAAACCTTAGTAAATTCAATCCATTAAAATATTACTAATTTTAAAAAAGAACTTTTTAGCCGAGTTTGCATTAATTGAATAAATCAAAAGACCTAAACACCCTTTTTGGGTAGGCTCGTGCCTCTCGTGCGTACTACATGATCCTGGCGAAGATATTTGGCCCAAAATGAAGTCGACCTTAGTCGAACAGTAGACTGTGATAGGAAATCTTACGTTAAACTTTTAAGAATAAAGGTGCTTTTTAACGTTATTATTAAGTTGTCCTGAAATTGCCATCATCATCATTGCAGCCTTATTTTTTCACTGCTGAACAAAAGGCATTCCCTTGTGAAACCCATATGCCATCGCGATTAGAATATAATTGTCGCCACGTCGTTCAAGCTATTAAAGTAAGAAAATATTCCTATGAAACCCTTACCGGCAATTCTGGGGTCAGTCTCGCCATGGACCGGGGTTGGTCGCTGCCACCAGGGCTTGCGTACCACCGTTCGAAGTACACTCTCATCCGGGCACTTCACGTTTAAGAAGTTGTCGAAGCTGGCACAAATTACGAACATTCATAATGACAGTACCACAAAGTTAAATGTCTGAAAAATATTTTTAGAGAAACACATAATAATTGAGTAAGTAAAAATAGTACGCGACAATTCGAGATGGCAATCGGGGTATGATATGAGCTGCGGGGGCCGGGACAGCCCTCACGCCGCACGTCACCCGCGCTCGCCTTAGTATTAGCGCTATACTGGCCCATATCGACCGCGTTTTTCAATTTCAATCTTACTCACGTTGTTGTTTGTTCTTTTAAAATTACTTCGGTAGCTTCCTCGTCATGTTTAATTTTTTTACTAGCTATTTTTTTATCTACATGAAAATTAATTAAATATTAATTGTTTGGCAATGAACGATATAAATTTTAATGTAGTCATAAAATTGCTTTTGTCACTACACCCTAAACTTAATAACTAGTTATAATGAACTCTTATTTTTGTTGCATGGAAAAATATGACGTCGTCATAATCTACCTACCTGATAAGTGATGTCACAACACTAGAAAATTGCCATTTCATCTTGTCACAAACTATAACTAGGCTCTGCATTGAGACGTTTAAAGCTGTTGATGATGATAACATACATACATTTTAAGACGACTCATCATCATATACGTTATGTTATTTTATGTTACAAAACATACGAGATCTTATTGAAGAAGACGTATTTGACCAGGTGATGCCTCGTCTCGCGATGCTGCATCAGTCCACATAACACGTACACACCATCAGTTTGCTGAGTAAAATGCATATCCTGATAGGAAATAAATAGGGCTTTTATTGAAAATTTTATTATCTTCAATCAACAAAATATTAGCAGCATAAAGAATAATTACATATTTTACACTCTTTGTTAGAAACCTCAATTTGGTTCATATATACGTTGTTAATATCCGCAAGAGAACCGAAGTAAATAGCCCACAGGATTAGTTGTTAGGAAAGAGGAAACTTGAATTAGCAGTGGGCAGAGCACATGGTGCGTATAACTGAAACCAATGGGGTGGAAAGGTTCTCGAGTGGCTTCCATATAATGAGAAAATAGATATATCGACCTCTGATCAGATGAAAAGATGACCTAGTATAGATTACGGTAGCAGATGGATGTCGATGGCTATGAACTAGTCCGGGCGGAAATCATACGAGAGGCCTTTGTTCAATAATAAATAAATACCTATCCACCAACAACTAACACCAACAGAGCACCACCTAGCCTGGTAGATATATAAGACAGGTAATGATGATGATAATACGGTATGGTAAAGTCGAAAACGACAAAGATTTACTGACGTAATTGCTTACCGGTGATACCAAATCGAAGAGTAAACATTCCCTGACGATGCAGTGTTCAAACACATCGCAAAGTGCGGACTCGTCCAAAAAAGTCCACAAGAGGTCCAAGAGTGTGCAAAGACGTGGCTGCGGTTGTGACAGGAACTTGAACGCCAGATCTCTCTTAAAGACAAAAAGTAATTATACATTTCCCGAACATAATATCTAATGAGCAATAACTCGGGCTTTTTGCACACTTAAAATATTTTATTATCATAAAAGTAAGAAACGAGACATTAACAGTATTAAGCGGACTACTCTTATAAGCTGTCTCCCTCATAGTTGTCGTGACTGCGGGAGGATAGAGAACAGAGGGATAAACGAACCTTATAAAAGTCCCAATGTAACAAACTTAATTCTCTTGACACTCCTCTAACATCTTAATCTTGAAGCACGAGGGACTCGAGATATAAATTTTTAGTTATCCTTCTGATGAGTAATTAACCTTTGCATGCCAATGACACCTAAAGACGTCAGAAACAATAGTTTTTCTATTGTCTGGATACCTGACGTTCAAAGAGTTAAAATGTGTTAATCTGACGCGTTAGGCGTTACACCATTGAGTCCTCAGCCCCAGATGAGGTATTTGAAATTTTAATCTTAATCTTTTGTCTGTACATTATACCAATATTTTGAAGAGCTTATTACTAAGTTTCTTGCTGGATTCTTCTCAGCAGGTAGTTTTCGGTCCGAAAGAGTGGTAGTTTACAGTTCACCTGATGGTAAGTGTCACCGTCGCCTATTTGGATTCTCCAAAAATTTTGGCGACCCTTTAAAAGAGTGTAAATTGAATAAACCAACAAAATTATCATCCTTGGCTTTAGTGTAGAACTCGCATGCATGCTGATCCAGATTAAGACTCCTAGACTTCAAGCCCAGACTTCCACGAAGTCTTGGCAACAGTTCGCCAACGACCACGTATGACAGTCGCAGAACACAACCCAGTTCCGCCACGACCAGCCTGGCCATGGACATCAGAAACGCCTGCAGGAAAAAATTTCTAGTGTCTGAAGTGAAATACTTAAAATATGTAGCTTAGAAGATTTTTCAACAGGCAAAGTTTGCTTTCTTGAAAATTTTACTTTTTAAACATGTTCGTTTTTAACAAGTCGCTTTATGGAACAAAAAAAACGTGTTCCAAATTTTCCTTTCAAACTCTAAGTATATATTATATGTTACAGTCAATCTCATAAGGTCAATGAGCTCATGGACAGCTAAATTAAGTACCGCTGATCAAAATTCTTACTGACTGTTTTTTCTTGATTTTAAGTGTTTATATCAATGTTGATTGGATAAGGTTACAACAGTGTCACTAAAAATCTCGACTCGTGGCGATTTTAGCAAATCGGTAGAAGCCTCTTGTTACATGCGTTTTAACAGAGACGGTCGGTCAAGGAGTTTATTCCTGGTTATATAAGTTTTTACCGTAACACATATATTTACCTAATAAATATTGATGAAATGTCGATGATTTAGAAGGTGGCGGGTAGCCGATGGATGTCAAATTCTAGAAATTGGTGCAAATATTAGGCTTAATAAAACACTTTTCAGACATGAACTCGATTACTTATACAATGATTTATTAAATATTACATGAACTGACAGAAAGAAAGAAAGAAATTGTAAATTTAACTAAGGCCGGTCATGTATGGTTCTCAGGTTACATTTTATTCCCACCACTGACCTTTCTGGACATCTTCTTCATTTCGGCGCTCTGCGAATCCACTATAGAGTGTGGCGAGGCGCGAGGACTGTATGCCGAATTGGAGCTGTGTATGCGAAGGGCTACCTCTTCTTCGGCTGTCTTTGAGGAATCCGATTTTGCCTGAGAAAATGTTATAACAGACAATCATAATATCGACGGCGAGGGTAAGACGTTGCTATTCAAGTACCTTGAACACATCTTTACACCGTGCCAAAACTGGTTAATTTTTTACCACGGTGTTTTTAAGAGCAACGATATAAATTTCTTATAAAGGTTTAAAGAGAGTTCTTACTATGCAACCAGCATCGTAACACAGATTTCCCAATACAGGAGATGGGGCAAGCCGCGTTTAAAGTGCGACAACTGTAAGCTCAACGAGCATACACTGGCTACCAGTATACGCTCTGTGAGACGAGTCAAGACGCACGAATATTAGAAGAAATTACGTTTTTTTCCAAAATGCCATCCTGTGCAATTGTAACATGCCATCATCGCAATGAATCAGTAAATTTACCAAGAAATATAATAACTTTTCACAGGTAAGAACCGAAAATAAATTGCGACACTGGGACTGCCTATATACTTGGCAGCTTGTCCAGTAATGTATATTCTGATGTCTGTGATCGTAACTGTGCTTTTGGTATTGCAGATGTCTATGAGCGACTGTAGCCATTTTATCATCTCTATGCAATAAAATATATTTAATAAATAAACTAGATATAATACCTATAAATATCATAAGACCGTAACAAATTCGTGATTCTCACGAGTTATGAATCTTTTGATTTAAATTGAAATAGAAACGATCGCCCGTTTTCGTATCAATGTTGCGTCGCTGTATATTTTATTGCCTACGATTCAATAGAAGTGGAACATCAAATGCGCTCGTTTAACTTAACGCTAGAGATGGCATGCAATAAACGTACTCGTAAAAAATAACATTTATTGAATATTTTAGACACACACAGACTTAGTATCTGATATTGTCAGCAGGCATAAGCCAGGGGAACTAGTGCAATTACCCAAGGAATCTCGCTCTTTAACAAATTGCGGTCCACTGCTGGACATAGGATTCCTACATTTTACAAAAGATATCCTGGTCTTGCAACCAAGGGTTGTTGGTGCCGAAGGGTTCGTGAGTCGGGATTGCAATACGGAAAGAGAATCGTAGGCCAGAATTCGACCAGAATTATTTACCAAAGATATGGGTAAGATAGATAGCCGATGGATGTAGATTGCTAGAAGTCGTCCGGTTTGCTTAGAGAGCACTATTTTTTAAGGTCATCGCACAATAAGACGAATAGTTGACTACTATACAGAATCGGTTAGTGTGGGTCCAAGCAACCAACTTTTGGAAACCAAGCCAGCCTCGCGTCATTGATCCTACCAATTGGCAAGAGAGGCTTTCTACTAACTAATTGATCCAGTCTGACTGGTTACGGCTCGATAGCCTTCAATGATGAAAGTCATTAAAGAAATGCTTTATCCAATATGTGACGTTATGGTTAAAGTAGAAAAGTTAATTGATGGAGTCCCTTTAAAAATCGAATAATAATTTAAGGTCTACCTTGCTGGCTTTGGCAGATATGGTGGGCTTCAAGTCGGCGAGGCGAGCAAACTCATCGAGCAGCGCATCCAAGGATTTGAACAATATGGCCGCCCTGGAGCAGTCTTTTGTCGGTGCCATCTGTAGGGGGGCGTAGCCTTCCACCGGGAATCTAGATTACATAGATATTTTAGCAACAAAGTCTAGAGTAAAGACCGCTTCTTGAAAAGTGTAGCAAAGGACATGACAATGCTGGGCATAGCTCCTTTTTAGCCAGATATCCCGGTCCTCCGCTTTCCTCATCCAGCCTCACTTTTGCGAGTCGTCAGTGTATCGGGACGGAAGATTTCCTACGCTACACTTGCCAAGTTGCGGTCTCCACTTGAGAACTCGTCTGTTCCAAAAACTGATAAATTAAACAAAATAAAAAATATATATATTAAACTTACACAAATGGTACATGCCCAAAGTTAGCGTAAAGATGTTCCTGCATAGCCAGAGATACAGCAGGGAAGTAGGCTATCCCGGAGCCGTGCGCGACCTGATCGAAGGCCACACCCAGTGTCACTCCATTCCTATGTAACGAACAGAGATTGAAATTAATCATTATTTCAATAAATTAATTTCATATAGACGCCACGGAACACCAGCGTCATGGTATCTTCATCACCATGGCTTATGCTGAGTGGTATACCTTTTCTGTTTGTTTAGATTAAAAGTTCTTATGTTTAAGGTTATAAACAGAATAAACATTTCTTATTTATTTCTTTATACAGAGAACGAATAAAGTTGTTCTTACTTCTTCTCCTCGCCTCTTCGTACTTTTACGAGATTATTTTAATGAGCAGAAAAGAGTACGTGATTCATGATATAAAAAGCTCTTATATATATATATCTGAGAAACAGACCACGCGGTTAGTTTCACGCTGGTTTTCTAAGAGGCCGTGGTCTGTCCTGTCAAGCCGGCCCATTCGTGCCAAAGATAATTCTCCCACTTATTTTTTATGTAATAAGATACAGTGTAAGACAGAGCGGCATTGAAGGAGACCAACAACTGTTAGACAGTTATTTTCCTCCATCAAAGCCGCACTGCGCTTGTCACCAGAGACAACAGATGTTAGGTCTTTTATACCCGGTGATTTCACTAGTTACATTGCCCTCATCCGAAACACAAAAGTGCATAACACTCCTGTTTTACGGGACGATATCTGGCACTTTATATCGAGTCTAGCACCTAGTAAACTCACTATTATTACCTGTAATACTCCAAAGTGCCCTTGTCCAATCAATGCACGTGCCAATAACGTCGCCCGGCAGCCACGCCAGCCCGTACGGAGAGGTGGCCACGTTCCACCTCCTTACCCTGCCTCCGTCGTAGGCGTACGATTGTGCCGTATCCCCCACTCCTGTGTCCATAGAGAACACACACGATGCCGTACACCAACCTATCTGAATGGGAAAAAAACTTCTTCATTTCGTGTCCCTGAAGACAATTATGAGCAGTGCTGTGCTTTCTGTTGCATGCCGTGTGGTGACGGCAGATTAGAATACAATTGTCACTTTTCCGAGCGTCGGTGGCTCAGTGGTGTGGCTACAGGGAGGGCTGTGGTTCAAATCCCGACACGTACCAATGTATTTTCGAATTTTCGAAAATATATGTACGTTATCCGACGCTCTTACGGTGAAGGAAAACATCGTGAGGAAACCTGCACACGCCTGCGAAGAGATTCGAAGGTTGTGTGTGAAGTCGTCCAATCCGCACTGGGCCCGCGTGGACGACTAAGGCCTAATCACCCTATACGGGTAGGCTCATGCCCCTCAGTGGGGACGTTTAATGAGCTGATGATGATGTCACTTTTCCTACTCTTCCCGTGAGTGAGGTTATCAGAAGGCTTCGAAACTACAAGTAAAGAAGAAAGAGAAACAAAACTATAACGAGGAGTGCAATCTCATTAAACTTGACCCTACGGTCAAACGCTTTATAATCATGTTGTAGGTACTTTGGCCAACAGTGGACGGGATGTTAAATAAATAGCCGCGTCCCATACAACCACAATCTGCACAAATATTTTTTTAACCTGCATTATGCCCTTCGTACCAAGTTGAACCTCATACATCCACTTCCCAGCGTACACGCACGCAGTGGCTCGAATCGTTGCAAAGCTTGATAACCCTTGAACGCTTACTCTTTCATCGCCCACTAAAACTAGTCGACCAGTTCCTAAAATTAAATAAACAGGTATGATTTATTTTTATGAATATGTGAACAGGTTACAAATGAAGATTCAATGTTGACGTATCGATTTATAGTTTAGGAACTACAACAAATCAAGGTAGATAAATAAATTTATTAAAAATCTTTCATGTTAGTACACATCTACGTGTGTGTAGACACATTTACACACAGCATACGTTTTTAACTAAAGGGATTAGATAGCTTTGGGTTGTAAATTTTATATCACTTACCCGTAGATGCGTCGAAAACAACAAGTTTTGGACCAATGCGCCCCGGTCTTTCGTCAGTTGTATCTGAGGTAGCCTGAAATAATTAAATTGTTTCCAAAGTTTTACCATCATGATTTTTTTATGGAAACTATAGGTGACAAACGAGGATACGGTGGAAATAACACTACTGACGACGAAATTTTACAAGATTATGGGTCCTAGAAATACGTTACAAGCCCTTGTTCTAAAATGAATTGTTGGGTAATGCGTTGCTGGTGGCTAGAGATGGATGAATTAGCTAAAGGGTAATTGATGATTTTATAAAAGTAAAAGTTGCTGCTGCTTTGACCATTGCAGACGGAATTAACAGATTGTTGGATTTTTTCAAATCTGTAGAATATTTGTAAACAAAGATGTTCCTATGGTGCGTACAAGCAAAAAAGATTTACCTCTGCACTAATTGGTGCATGTTTCTTTGTCGGTCTCGCCTTTTGATTGACTATTTTGGTATCCAGCAACTTAGGTAGATTTTCTCGTATATGGCTTATATATTTACTTCTCCTGTGACACAGAAATGTAATTCACAGTTTATTTATATTATCGTCACCAACACTTAAAAGTACTGCAAAATATTGTGCATCAATCAAATATGCCCGATGATACTTTAGTTACTTTACGATATAGACAAAAATCTGACATAGCCCTCGCCATAGCTCGTAGATCAATGCCGAATAAGTAAGTTTAGTCAGATGAAGAACACAGATTGCTGGAGATCCGTAAGCCAGATAATCAGCACCCGACTATATATAACTAGTGTTTAGAGTTACCATGCCAAATAAAGCTTTTCAAATTAGTGATATAACAATGAAGGTTGTTCGGCCTTTTTTATCATCATCATCATTACAACCTAAAATGTCCACTGCTGAACACAGGCCTCCCCTAATGATTTCAACGCGGACCGATCTCTTGCAGTTAACATCCATCTACTAACCTTAACCAGGTTAACGGTCCATTTGGTCGGGGGTCGGCCCACGTTTCGTTTTCCGTTATCGAACGCCACTCGAGAACCTTTCCGCCCATTCGGCCATCGGTTCTACGCATGTGCCGTGCCACTGACATTTCAACTTGCTTATCCTGTGGGCTATGTCGTAACTCTAGTTTCCTAAAGACCGAATATAGGATAACATACTCTCCATAACTCTTATTGTGCATGTTGGTTGCCTCTAATATATAATTGTACTGGTGTGTTGTTTTTTTAAAGTGTTTATAAACGTTGGCAATCCTAATAAGAAATAAATAAAAACGTTGAGCAACCTTAGAGTTCTTAGTAAGCGAACATATTTCTTATTTTGAATTATAGGTCTAAATCGCAAGTCTGCCCATCTACGTAAGTCACTTGGTATCCCTATTTGTGCTGATTTGTAATGTAGATTGTTGTGATTGAAGAAATGTTTTTTTCTTTCTCTTTCATGAAAGAACTCACTGATATTGTTTATCTGAACTCCTTCATGACCATGTCGTTGCCAATATCCTTCGTACTGTGTCGTGGACCTCGCCCTTCTCTGCTGAGCTGCTACAGACCCCAAACATGGTCCGGAGGACGTTCATCATCACAGCTTTTGATAGGCTGAAGTAAAACTAGTTTTATATTGTAACGGTCGTAGCTCTGTCAATTTGTCAGGTCTAGACCACTTTGGAATAACCATGGCTTTATACGATCCACCTCGCACTGGTTCTGTATGTAATGGCGGGTATCTATAGCCGTTTAAAGCAGAATGTACCTTGAATGTGACCCATGTCCAGTGAATCGCGGTAGGTTGAAAAAGGCAAGAGAGCACCGTACAGTTGGCTTGGATTAAAAAATGTGTGTTGGAAAACTTTACCTCCTCTATATCTTATTTGTATTTCAATTTCTTAAAGCGCTAACAAGAAAAAATTACCTGAACAAGCACTAAAAATATAGACCTTTAACAAAAAATCGATTTACTAAACAATATAATCAAAGCAATGCATATTTTTTGAAAATATAGGCAGTTAATGCATAATCAAACAAATGGTCGGTAAAAATGCCGCCAACCGTAAATCAATGTCAAATGTTGTATTTGTTTAAATGCCAATATTTTTTTTAACAAAAGGTTCTATATATGATTAGAAATAAAAGGTATTTATGTTTTCCTAATGTTCATCTTCATTCCATCAAAGATAAAATATATATGAAAAAATAAGATTGAGGCACTAATCGCTGATCCATAAACCATATTAGTCCGACAGCCGCCATATAAAAGTCCTATGAATCAGATACATGACCAATTTTTTGAATATAGTCTAGGAAAACATAGAACTATAGGTCAACATCCCTAAAAATGCTCGATTTTGCCCGAATGCAAACTTATGACCTCATCTCCGGTTGTAATTACAGAAATTGTTGTTATAACGCATAAGATACATAAAAAAATAGGGAAAATAAAGTATTCGATGAGTTGAATTGACTTTTCAAAGGTCGACAAGCTCAATTCATTCACGGAAGTGAGTCGACCACAATCAAAGTACTTACCACTTTCCGTGAAAAAGAATGATAACGTAAGATATTTGTAAAGCGCTGTATATATTCTTGTCAAAATTCATACAAACATACAACAACATTTTGCGTATCTAGCCTCCACCGGCGACCATTCGCAAATCGTCCCATCAGCCACCCATCAGGCTAGAGGATGCTACGCATGCTAAGATCTGTACTTCAGAACTCGTCTTCTCTAATAACCATTGCGAACCTATTTCTTTAACACAAGATAGATCTTCTTCAAAACATTGTATTATCAAAAAAGAACAATCATTCATCATGAGCTTATTATACGTCCCCACCGAGGGACACGAGCCTACCCATTAAGGGCGTATAGGCCTTAGTCGTGTAATCGGGCCCAATGCGGATTGGCTGTCTTCACGCACAAACCTAGAATGACTTCGTTGGCGTGCGCCGGTTTCCTTCATCATAAGAGCGTCGTATAAACGTATATATAATTTCAGAAATTCGAAACACACATTGGTACGTGGCGGAATTTCAACCTGCACCCTCCAGATCATAAGACAACAATCCATACCAATGAACAACCGACAAAAGAAGAACACAAATAAGCAATATTGATAAACCGCGTAGTTTTAGCACTGTCACTCTAGGATAAAAAAACTAGATATCCTGTAAACAGTTTTATTGCTGGCTCGTGTATCTGGAAATAATGTCTGTTGGCAAGTTTGTGGATATATCTTTGTTTTCGTTCCTTAGCTTAGATACTATTTCACGCAATGTTGTAAATAAAACATGTTTCTGGTGCCGTCGAGTTAGTGAATTATAAAAGTTCTGTGACAAGATAAAATATGAATTTATAAATACAAATGATTAAATAATTATTTTATAATTTTAATGTCGGTTCCAAGTGTCAAATAAACTTCAGCTTTAATTTTATAATATCTATAGTAAATAATAATAAATATCCACTGAAATTCAAACGCTTTCGAGCCCCATATAAGGCGAGGAGCTTGTATGTAGTTAGGGTGTAATAATTGATATACATACTTTTATACGTTATTTTTTAGAAATATTTACTTACATATTATACATAGAAACACCCAGACCATTACAAACAGACATGTTCTTGCACACAATAATGTTTTTAATCTGGAAGCCTTGGTGTAGAAGCCGACGTCTCGACCATTACACCACATGGGTCGTCAAAAGTTAAATTGAAAAATAATATAAATACATTTTTAAATATGTCCTGAATTCACGCTGTGTACACCGTCTCTGGGCTACAGTCTTGTCCAGTGAACTGTTTTATTTTAATGTGTTTCATGTAAAGACTGTATCCTGTTTGTGTACCTTAAATAAATAAATAAGTATAAATACTAAATTATTTATTGTTAGAAAGATAAACATTATCTTTACACATATTTTTTGCATTATAGTTTGAAATCACAAATATTTTTTTGCATTATAGTTTGAAATCGATATGTTTTGTTTAAAATTATTTTTTAGTTCCACATTACCTATCTCATATCACAAACCAACATGTTTCCCTCAAATATTTGTGCTAGAAATAACAAGTTATTTTTAAAGAAAATGAGTTTCTTATATACCAAACCGTATTTAAAATTAGACGGTTCAACACTCCCAAGTCACTTTCTAGCCGAAAATAGAAAATTCGAGAAAGAATTTCGCTTAATCTCTCCGCCCACGTATCGGATGACCCCTAGCCAAAAAGTCGATAAATAACTTCGTCTACAATAACAATCAAGCGAGAGTCGAGTGCGGCGAGACATACGAATTGTGAAAATTTATGAACTGCTGTGGTCATGGGTGTATTTTACTAGGTGGTGGACTCGATACTGAGTCGTCTAGGTAGGTACCACCGCCGAGCCAGATATCATTCCGTGAAATAGGGTGTGTTTTATCATGAAGGCACTGTAGCTAGTGAAATTATCAGGTATATGAGATCTAACGTCTGTTGACCCGGGTGATGGGCGCAGGGCAGTGTTGACGGAAAATATTACTATCTACTGTTATTGTTTTCTATCAACACTTCTTCTGTCATGGTCATGTGTATTACTTAGCACGAGGTGAGCTACCTGACCGTCCCGTTCAGCTTTAACCTAAAAAAACTGAAAAGGTAACAGGGGAGGGGAGAAAAAGAGACACGATCTTTGTTCACTTTTAAAACACATTTTTATGGAAAATCCATTATCTACATGGTTTATACACTGTTTTATTTGCACACTTGAAAATGTTTACAAAACCGCTAAAGTAAGAAATCAAAAAAGAAAAATGTGTGTATACGATTATTACGTAACACATACATAATTAAGAAGTCAAATATTAATCCCAAATTAAAAAACACTTCCGACCCCAGTATGTAATTATTAAGTTATTAAAGTTAAATGCGGGTTACCAAAATCTGCTCAAATTAAATCAGGGCCCATGTTTTGCTGTAGAGTCCCATTGACCCTTAAATAAACGCCTAAGCTTCATTGTTAAGCGTTAGCGAGGAGAGATTATTGAAAATTCTTAAACAATTTACCTCGATAAAGACTATTAATTGTGTATAATCCTCACTCCCATACATTTTAAACCGACTCCAAAAAAGGAAGTTACTCAATTCGACCGCACAGGCATATGCATTTTATATTTATTAGCGGGTATCTTCGTCGTATATGAACCCATTTTGATTATTATTTATTGTTGGAATTAGGATACTTCAAAGGTAGTCCCTATGATAAGGAAGTCAGGATTTGATGAAGGCAGACGGATCCTTATTTGTTATTTATTACAATAAATGTTTTATAAGTGTGTCAGTTGTTAAGTTAGCATGTTCACGTCTTGGGCCAGTATTTTAAAACAAGCGTGGAAAAATAATTCCACCTATTAAAAAATATTATTTCAATGCTATCACGTTTCACTTTTTGTTGCATACTAGCCGCAATCGCCTTTACTCAATTACTCTGTGAGTAACCCTAAAATTATACATGAACGCGGGGTGTGAAGTGTTGGATATTTTGAAGCGACGCGTTAAACGCGAGGGCCTAAGTATTTTGTTGTGTAATGGACGAACGCATGACTCGTAAGTTTGAGGAATTTCATAGCTAGACCCTTTTTTTAAATAATAAAAGCAATCAAGGAGGCCGCTCACTTAATAGCAATTTTCGCCTAAAAAGCACCCAAGATAACGCAAAATATATCACAGTGCAGATTTTACTATAGTCAAAGTCCAAACACAATCATTTAATTCAATTTAGGCTACCATTATCAATCACGAAACTTAAAACCACAGATTACATATAAAGCAAAGTAAAACACAAAGTTCTACTGTTAAGAAAGAAGCGGTAAAAAATTATTAATATTAAATTTATTCATAATAAATTACCTAGCCTTTTTGAAAAAGTGGTTCGATGTACAAAAGGAAAAATAATGAAATAATGAACGACAAATGGTCGTTGAATAATTATGTTAGAGTGAAAACTAAGAGGAAGAAGTCTGAAAGTATAGACTTATAAAAAATACGTCCATGTCTGAAAGGTAAAAATATGAAAGTCAATTATCTGTTGATGGAACCGTCGCAGTTATTGTACTGGAGCTTTGACGTCAGCATTGTTCGACGCATGTCTAAAGCTATCCTAACATTTCCGGGACAATCTGCGGACGTATGTTGATACTTAAAAGGGTGTTAAAGGTGCCATATGAGGTACCTATTTATGGAAATTCACTACAAAGACGCCGACATGAATGTGTTGGCCTTAGTCGTCGACTGAGTTAGTAGTATACTTAGTCTAAGGTCTTAGCCGATGTTTTTTTTTTCAGGACAGATGACATTCTTTGGTACGGCTAATGTCAAATGTCAATATATAGTGTAAATTTCCTTGATGTTGTAAATTTTATGGCTATGTCTAGCGCCCAGAGAGTTTATAGGCTGATTTATAGTGATGGTACTGCTTTGCCATACGAAAGAATGTATGGGGTTCCAATTTTCACTATTTGTCACTCAAGTGAAACGTCAAAGTTGACTGAACCATCATCATGGTTCGAAATTCTTGACGATTACATCCAACAAAAGAGGTCCAGCCCAGCAGATGGACGTATGGCTAAATTGATGCTTTGCTGAATAGGGATGAGACACGAATAAAATAAAAATAAAAATACAGGGATATAAAGTCAGAAGTAATGTTATTATTTATTCGTGAGAGATCTTCAGTTACTCGCTTAAGCAAGTTGAATTGGCAGTAAGCTAGTCGCTTTTGTCGCGGGACCGATAGCCGAGCATCAGTTCCGGGGTGGAGACCGCGTCTTCGCAGGTGTGACAAAGATCAGTGTGATATTGGAACGTCGACTATCGAAAGGTGGCTGATCGAGGCTGTATTGTATTAAATTGTTTGTGACAAACACAGTTTATTAATCAAAAACGTTCCATGATAACCACGAAAACTAACTTTTCTAACGTATTGTTTCTGATAGAACTGCTGCGTTGCTTCGAAAATCTTGGACACGCGGCGTTTCCACGCTTCTAGACTGTTCAGGTAAGGGTAATCGTATGGCCGATGGTGCGGAAAGGTTCTCGAGGCGCATCCTTTACCGGAAAAGAAGCGTAGGGACCTATGATCTGGTTCAGTTGGCGGGTTTTAGTTCGACTGCTAGGGACCACAAAGAAATCAGAAAACCCCAATTTAAACAAGGACTTCCAATCAAGCAGGCTGCTCACCTAATAGCAAATTTCGCCTTTAAAGCCCAAGTTAACGCCATATGGATAAAAGTGCAGATGCTATGTGCTATTCTATAGTTAAAGTTCAAACCCAAATATACCCAATTATTCAATTTAGGCTACTATTAAGTAATTACGATACTCAAAACAAAAAAAAAAACAAATTACATTTAAACCAAAGTAAAACATAAAGTTGGCCTGTTGAGAAAGAAGCGCTCAAAAATACTCAAAAGTAAAACCTAGCCTTTTTGATTATTTTTTCATCAATAATCACGGGATATTCTTAACTTCTGCATTTTAGTAAGAATATTCGCGTTGATTTAATGAAATTATTCTAATCCTATGTAGAAGGCATTAGGCTCTAATGTAAGCTGAAACTAGTTAATGAATATTATAATACTCTGTGTAAGCGACTCCTCGCAAAATGTATGCGTGAACCTTGTTCTATAAGGTTGTGGTGCTAGTGAACGCGTTTCCAAATTATTTGTTAGGTAACAAAAAGTTTAGCGAGCTAGGTTCGTCGATGTAATTGCGCTTTATTATGACTAGTAACGTGCACAGAGATTATGAGTAGGGTATGCAAAGTCAGGGACACTAAGCGCAAACACAATAAATTCTTATGTACATTATGTATGATGTTACAAAAAAAAAGAATGTATATCCATTATTTAGTATCCATACTACAAGCTCCATGCTTAACTTGGGATGAGATGGCGCGCTGTGAATATCAATACATATTCAGTTATTTCTGTGAAACCGAATTGGGTTATGTACTTACATTATACGGTCGTCAATGGTTCGACATTAACCGTTGTAACTAGAACCCCACCCTTTTACTCCGAGAAATATTAATTAAGCAAACAGCTTTCATATAAAGCGGTATAATTAAAAGTGATATGTGCTCCATGCTGCGTACGCTGTGATGCCACCTCCAGTGCTTTCCATTGATTGAAATAATAGTTCTATGTTTATCTACAGTAACATCTAGAAAGTATGAAAGCCGTATTAAACAGTCGCAGTATCATAAATCAATGATTTCCACTGCAGGGGCAGTTCACACAGCATGACTATGGGGAGTTTGGGTTGAAACCACAGATTTCCCAATACAGGAGATGGGGCAAGCCGCGTTTAAAGTGCGACAAATGTAAGCTCAACGAGCATACACTGGCTGCCAGTTTACGCTCTGTGAGACGATTCAAGACGCACGAATATTAGAAGAAATTACCGTTTTTTTCCAAAATTCCATCCTGTGCAATTGTAACATGCCATCATCGCAATGAATCAGTAAATTTACCAAGAAATATAATAACTTTTCACAGGTAAGAACCGAAAAGAAATTGCGACACTGGACTGCCTATAAACTTGGCGGCTTGTCCAGTCTAATTGTATATTCGGATGTCTATGGTTGAAACCAACGACGTGGGTTCTGTGGATTGGTGCGATTAATTGAATAGTGGCCGGGGCTAATGACTTAGTGTGCCTTCCGAATCACAGAATGTGAATTTGTCGAATACGACATCGCTTCCTCATTTTCATTCGTAGTTGATTTTATTATAAGCGTTCGGCTTGGAATGTAAGTAATATTCAAGATGACGTGTGTTAAGTTGAAAAAAATGTTCCATTTCCATCCATCGGATTTCAATCACCTTGAATAAATAAATAATTATCCACTGACATTCACCCAGCGCCAGCAGCTCCAAAAAAAGCATATTAAACAACGGATAAACATACTTATACATATATTTTTTCTAAATATATACATATACATAGGAAACACCCAGACCAATACAAACAGACATGTTCATGCACACAAATGTTTGTACTGCCCGGGGATCGAACCCGAAGAGCCGACGTCTTCGACTATTACACCAAATGGGTCGTGAAACCTTAACCAAGTCATCGGACCGACGAACATTCTGTTTGAAAGACGGCATACTGTACGTCACTTTGTACGATTTTCCCAGTTTCACTTAGGCACATTGTAGGCTGAATCACCCGATTATCTTGAAAGAATGATGATTCCGTGTTTCGAAGGGAAGCCGTCGCAGTCGGTCCCGGTTACAATCTTAGGAAATCTACTAATCCGCATTTGGCCCGCATGTTTGTTGGGTTACAGCCCAATCTATCCGTACCATGCTGTGCGGAAAGGCCTGTACCCAGTGGGGCGTTATAGGCTGTTGATGACAATAATGTAATAATAGGGTTTACATCCTTATTTAATTCTTATACTCTAAAATATTATTAAATTAAGAGCAAAATAAACCGTTCGAAACTGTTTGGGTACATTTGTTGATCTTATGGCAAAGTGCAACGGTGCACCACGTTGAACATATCCTTGTCCAACTATTTAAAGCATTCCTTGAATACAGCTGTGATCTGATTTGTGTGAATAATATATCCCACCGGGAATGTATGAGTAAGGATCCTTAAATATTCTGTTTGCAATTTTTGGTTAAATCTTGTTTGACTTTGACGTAATTGCATTAGTTGAATGTTAGTTTAGAATTTCTATTTCAGTGATAATGAACGCATTTCTTTCGATATTGTTCAACAGAGTGCTAGAGTTCTTTCAGTTAATCGGATTGAGATCATCTTTCACTATGTTATCTTAGACGGTATCTACCACAGAAATAATAATAAGAGAAATATTATTAATTCTATGGTCTTTACTCTAGAAAACATTAGTTAGACCAGGGGTCTTGGGTTTGAATCCCACGGAGGAAATTCATAATGAAAGCCACTTTGTGATGTGAAATATGATTCGGTTCTTTGCGAGTACGATCTAAGTATGGTAGTATAATTTTGTTTGGGCAATACTGTCTTAAAGTAAATTATCCGTTATAGTGAAAAATATCCATTTTTATTGTATGTAAATTTGTATTGTATAAAAATTCCTTCATCGCTAATTATTGATCATCAATAATTTGAATAGAGAGAGAGGGTGAAAGAGACAGTTGATTATTATACTTTACTTAGTTCAAAAACCTTCCCGCATTCGAACAAGATAACCCAACGATGCACTTGCCAGTGCGCGAAATTCGTTCATCGGCCATTTTTCCTTGCTTATGACTACTTTAGCATGGGTGATTTTTTTTTTATACTATAACAGGCAAACGAGCAAACGGCTCATCTGATGGTAAATGTCACCGCCGCCCATGTACATTTGCAATACCAGAGGGCACTGAAATGCGTTGCCGGCCTTTCAGCAGGGAATACGCTCTTTTTTTGAAGGTCGCCGGGTCGTATCGTATATATATTATTTATTAATATCAATATTCTGGTGCTCAGTTCAAACTTCAAAGGGAACTACTGCAACTATAAAGCTGCAGTAGTCAGATCAACCGGACTACTGTTACTAGAGGGACAATTCGGTGCCTTGATTCGTCCAAGTATCTATTGGTTTGATCTCGATTTCAGCATGTGAGGTCTAAGGGTCTTAGGGCTGTTTTTTTTCACTTTAATAAATTGTTTTGATCGTTCTACAATTGTTTTGAGACTACTAACAAATTGGTAAAAATTTTTTTGCGAATCCCAGGTGTGGTCCCACAAACACATTTTCAGATTCTTGTAAAGTAGCCCCTTTGTGTCGCTCGCCTACCTTAACTGAGTCTTTACATTTTCCCAGCGTAGAAACCGATATAGCGAAAGCAGTTAGATTCCAATTATAAATTAATCCGCAATCGAATTAAAGATATTGAAATTGGCTCAAAGGTATTACTTTGATAAATAAACCAAACTCCCGCATTTCGTGTGGCACAAATTAAATAAACAAAGGCATCGAAACACGTGTACCTACAGGCATACAAGTTTGATTACAAATACGAAATCGGCATCAACATTTACGTGCGTAAATTTAGCCCGCTTTTAATGTTCTACATAAGAGAATCGATTTAGATCGTTACGATGCTGGAATCGATTAAAAGTTATCGCTCGAGTCGCACCTATTTGATTCGCATTTGAAACTTGGCGACGATATGACGTGGATGCATAAAGAATGTGTAATTGTTTTGATCGGCCATGAAGTTGGATTAAAGTCCATTCTGAATAAACAATCGGTTTATTATGTAGACTAACTTCTAAGTTTGGTTATTTGAGATTGAAATAAGTAATTGAGTATGATGACTTCAAACATTTTTCGATTAAAACCTGAAATAGAATCTTTGTATGGTTGTTGTGACTCGATTTTCAAAAGCCCGTTTAAGAACTTCCAATACTAATAAAGATTAACTGTCATAACACGTGTCAGCGGCCATTAGGTTGTCTCCAAAATGCTGAAAAACTCATCAAATTATATAAAAAAATATATATTTATATTTTGAAGACGTTTAAAATTGTTATTGACTCAGATGAAATATAGCTGTAATGGGAGTTGAATTGCCGCAAAAGCATAGGACAAAAAAACGACATATCCCAGATATCCGAGGTTTCGGCCCCGCCTGTGGGGGTCTTCGTCGCGATTCCTTATGGGTTCACTCAGTCCCATTCGAGTAACCGGCGTGTGCCAGGCCTCTTTTCTCCCCGAACATACACTAGGTTACTTAGCCGTCCCCGCAACGCCCTATGCCGAGGTTAAAACGAGGCAAGCTTAAACTCGAGTACATTTTTAAGGCTGAAAATTAGAAAACTATCTGCGCTTGCCACTTGTTCGATGTAGCTGTAAATGCCATCTGTGGCAAACTCCAGTAGCCAGAAAACCTGATATCATCCAACGCAATACTGTTTATACAAAGTTGGTTCAAACAACAATGTTAACAATCAAATATACCATAAATAAAAAAGTAAAACGAATAATTTAAAATGTATGCTTCGATCTAAATGTACATAGTGATGGAGCCTCTATGAATAGCATAGGTACAATACCCGTGAATATTGAAATGTGTGTAATGAATACTAGGTTGATTTGTTTTTTGGACAAGAGTTGAATTTCTTTTTAAGCACATGGCGGAGGGATATTTGAACTGGAGCTTTAAGTATCTATCTGAAGAGCTTTAAGTATATATCAAGCTGAAGAGTTTGTTTGAACGCGCTAATCTCAGGAACTACTGGTTCGATTAGAAAAATTCAGTTCCAGTGTTAGATAGCTTATTTATCGAGGAAGGCTATAGGTTATATATCATCACGCTACGAGTAATAGAAGCGGAGCAGCAATGAAGAATGTTTCAAAATCGGGGGTATTTTTTCATACTTGGAGCTTCCGCTGCGTACGCTGAGTAAACGGTTTATGTTTCACAAAAGTCATGTATAAGAGTATTGTTCTCCTTTTAAAGGTCTACAAAAAAGTCCGCGACAGCATATGTCTATCTTTTAAGGTTAGCTCACTATAACATATTTTTTGCTAAAAAAATTCTGAAAATGACCCCGAAACCTTTAAAGTTGGAGGGAGGGGAAATCCTATATATAGTGATAAATTAAAGTACCGTGTTATCGCGAATTTAATGCGAGCGAAGCCGCGGGCAAAAGCTAGTAAAGAACATTGGGTTCTCTGTTTAAGTACTGTACGTTTTAGGGAGCTGATAGTGTTGATACAGAACCGGTTGTTATCAATACGTTTTAACATGGAATCGATTACCAATAAGATGTTACACTTGAGGATTCTGATTTACACCTAGGATTCCAGGTTTTCTTCTGGTATAGGCAACGCATCAAAATGATCATAAGTAACTAACCTTCGTCCATAGTTTCTGTCTTTAAGGAACAAGAAACATATATACGAAGCAGTCTCCGAAATGCGTAGTAATTCCTCTGACCCATAAACCATAGACATTCTAACAACAGCATATGGCCGGAATATGACCATATATACTGGCGGCATAGATCTAGGAAACCTATGTCCAGGAATAGAATACGACAGTTGGAAGCGAACACGACCTATATTTTTGCGTAAAAAATAGGGCTTTGGCGCCAAATACAGCCTATTTTATTTGCCTCATTGGCTTTTTATGTATGAATAAAAAACAACACAAAGGCTGTTGACAAATGGGACTTCTCTTAGTATATAAGTCCTGGCTATTTATTAATGTGAAATATCGCTTTTAAATACATGTTGGTTTTACTATAATATCTACTCTTATACATACTTAATTTCAAAAAGCGGAAATGTAGTTTCTAACTTGTGACGCAAATAATACGTGTCCAGCCTATTGCCTACATTGATACCTTTATCATGTTAAAAATAATTCACATCACAGATCATTAATTCATGACCGTTAAACATTTCAAATTAACACGTTACACGAAGTGCTGACGTCACTGTACCACAGACAACCGTCAGACATCAAAGGAAACGTTCGGGCACGTCAATCACTGTTTTAGTGCCGCCATCTGTTATTCGTTAGTCGTAAATACTGTCTAATCGATGCCCTGCATATTAAGGGTGTAGATTTATATGTGCCTTAAATATATTTGTGTGTAAGGTCACCCCATGGTCACCCGGTTAGCTGTATCATTCTCACATAATCTTGGTGTATATGACTGTATTAATTCTAAAAAAAATATTTTATATACATTTACAGACATTTTTGAAAAGAGTAACTAATGTTTTTTTGATGGATTCTTCTCGGTAGACAACAACAGTCTGAACCAGTGGTAGAATCAAATTGACATTCATAAGGGTTCTTTCAGATCTTAATTGAATAAATATATTTTGATCTTCATTCACCTGGTAGGCAATTTTATAATCGGAGAGCCCGCCGTAAAAAAGTCCTATGGATCAGATACATGAACATTTTTTAAATATAGTCTGAGAAATCATAGAACTAAAGGTCGACTCCTGAAAATGTTTGATTTCGCTCGCATGCAAAATTATGACCAAACTTCCGATTGTAATTGCAGACATTGTTATTAAAACTCATAAGATATATGAAAAAAATTAACGGGAAAATAAAGTATGAGTAGTAGAATTGAGTTTTTAATGATCGACAAGATCAATCCATTCACGAACGCGAGTCGTGGTAAGGTACGTCTTATCAATGTGGTCGACTCACGTTCATAAATGAATTGAGCTTGTCGGCCTTTGAAAACTCAATTTTAATTATAATAATTTATTTTCCCGTAAAAAATATTCATGTATGTGTGAACGTTAGTATATTTTATTTAGAAAGAAAGAAAGAAGAAATGTTTTGGCGAGGAAAATAAAACAGTATCTATTACTTGCAGACAGCTCTTGCCCGCCAATCAATCGGAAGCATATTTTGATTTCGGCTGAGTGCCATCTGCGTTCGCCTATTGCCCGGTGAAACTGAAAAGGCCATCTGCAGCCAACAGCAGTTTTCCGTTAGAAAAAAGGCTACTTTGGCGTTATGGTTGACAAATCCGATATTCCGCAAATGAAAAATCACAAATTAATCTATTAAACAACAAAGGTTAATATAATTTTAATCAAAAAAATACTAATATCCTATTGAGAGGAGGCACATACACGATACGTTAGATTATTAAATGACGTAATTTTAAATCTTTTTTTAAATTCAGGTTCAAAAAACATTAGCTATTTGTTATATTTACGGTTAAGTATATTTTGATTTTCTTTAATCAACAAAGGTATATTCTGCAAACTTATCCAATCATCTAGGCAGAAACATGTAATTTTTATACATATAATGTTTCTAAGTGGCGACTTCTTGCCCTTGACTTTCTTACGACCCGTGTACCGGCAATATAAGACATTGCCCATTTTCGGTCGTCAATAGCTCCAATAACATGATCCTGGAATTTTAATACGCACCCTAAGCTATGAAGGGAATTCTCTATAACCCTATATAACGAGCATTACACTTTTTATGGAAGCACAATTCCGCCAAATTTTCAATAACCGTCTGGTGCCATGAACAGCCTCTCACCCGGGTAAATGAAAAAGTCGCAAATCACGGTAAGCGCGTATTTATTGCCGACGCTCTCCAAATAAGTAGGTTAATCCTAGGGCGAGAGTTTTCCACAACCCGGCAAATTAAAGTTGTTATTTTCCCCTTGTGCGCTGGAATGCTTCAGTGTTTTTAATTCGGCTGGTTATGCTTGGCTGAGGCTGCCCCGCCTTCTTGTACCTCCAACCCCTGGCTCCATTCATTCGCGTTCTATCGCCCGCCCGGGGTGTACGTCACCGACTTTCACGCGCGCTACGTGTCAAAATAAATAAACAATTGGCCATTACCCACAAATTTATATTGTTCGTGACAGGAAAACGCGTCTGAAACGTTATAAGGTAAGCTTGCACGTTTATTATGTGATTTATATTGTATCCACGTGTAGTGTAGAGGGGTGGTTTGAAAAATACAACGGTACTATGACAGGTTACCGCTTATTACTTTGTGCTTATTGTTTCTCCCACGGTGACATGAATTCGTCAATTTATATGAGGTGTCGTGCGTTCGAAGATGCGTTTATACGGATTCCCTACGACCTTCAGGCGGGAATTCGGGTTCGTCAAATATTTGAAAGCATATCATTGATATTTATTTTTTTTATTTCAAAAAATTTACAAATATGACTTGTAAATTTACAAATATGACTTTTCAATGCTTTTGCTAGTGAGTTTTAAGGATCATACTTATTTATGTAATAAAAATAAATCACTTAAAAAAGGTTAATAAAAACTGAATCCTGAAATAAATACGTGCCTAAATATTTTTAAGATAAAAGTACAATAAGGTATACTTCTAAATAAATTTTCTATGAAAATATTACAAATAATGTATTAAAATTAAATAAGTATTGCGTAGAGGGCAGGTAAATTATTGGTTTTTATTAGATACCTACATATGTACTTACTTTTTAAGAAACATAACATACCTACCTACCTACCTAATAAGTTAAGAACCAAATTGAAGATTCAATTAACGATGAAATATAAAGAATAAAAACTTCACCATCAGCCCATAAAGTCCTATTACAGAGACAGGCCTCCCCACAAAGCATGGCTATGAAGAAAAACTTATGTTAATGACATGATATATATAAATATCCACTGATATTCACACAGTGCCATTTAGCCCCAAGTTAAGGGTGAAGCCTGAAGTATGGGTACAGGTAGTGCTAAGTGGTAGAAAGAGAAAGTAAAAATCTTTATTCAAATAAATCTGTTACAGGTACTTTTGAATCGTCAATTGTTATTATTATTATATTTTTAATGACTATGAGTCAGTTCTCAATTATTCGTTGAGTGATAATTAATTATTTAAATTATCGAGTGGAGATATAAAGAAATGGCTGTGTTGTCATTGGGAAAAATTTAACAATAAACATTCATAAATGAAAATAATATACACAAACCAGTAGTAATCGATCAAAATTAAATGATATCACTTAACTTCAAGGGTACAGTAGAATAAATTGAAAATGGTATAAAATAAAACAAATTCACGGTTAAAAGCACAAGCTGCTAAGAAACGAAACGCCGCAGCAGCATCAGATTATTTATTTATATATTTGGAACAAAAAGCAATTAAATAATAAAGACTTACGATTAATTTAGTTTCACATAATGTACTTATTGTATAACCAACCTCATTGTTAAAAATATATATTCAATTAACGAGCGCAAATGTCCGAAAACAAAAGAAATGCAAACATCAGTGTTATATAAAAAAACCTAAGACACGAGGATTCATAGTTTTAATATTGAAATGCATTTTTGAATTGGCTAAGGGATAATACAAATAGATCTACAGTAGTTTTATCACTATTCAAGATTATAATACGCTGTGAGAGTTGCAGTGTATAGGAGAATAACACCTAACATCTCCTATCTTGGCTGCAGGGCCTGTGTCCTTCAACACTGCTCCTATCAAGGGCAAGCGTGTCATTTACCATAAGGAGTTCATTTCATAACAAAATAAGATTAAATCTTACTTAATAAATAATAATAATAAATATCCGCTAACATTCACACAGCGTTATTTAGCCCCAAATTAAGCGTGAAGCCTGTATTATGGATACTAAACAACGGATAAACATACTTATATTTTTTTTTTGTAAATACATACATATTTTACATAGAAAACACCCAGACCATTACAAACAGACATGTTCATGCACACAAATGTTTGTACTGCCCGGGGATCAAACCCGGAACCCTTCATCTCAACCGCAACACCAAAAAGGTCGTCTACTTGAAACATATTTCAGTAACTATTCATTTATTCTATATTATTTTAACAAAGTAAGATTAAATCTTAATTGAAACAACATATTTCAATAATATTTTTACAGAATTTTTCATTAAATGTCTAAATAAATGATTTACTTAAACGCACTAAATAAATCACTCAAAAAGCTTTATTAAAATAATCTCAGATCCTACTTTTTTTTTAGAATTATTAATAGATTCTAAGGCACTTTGACATTAAGTTTCTTTTATTATTTTTTACTTTTTAAAGAGAAATTACTTAAGGTCTTGTGTCGGGGGTTTTTTGATTTTTTAATTTAATTTTTTAAATGCAAGAATCCACCATGAAACCCTTATATTTTGTCTTGTTGAGTGACTACTCGTGAATGAATGGTTTTTTGACATCAAACTACAGAAAACTTTAGACTCTGGTTCTCTGTACTTGAAACTGTCAAGATGGAAATACAGAGTTATGCTTTTTCATTTTATCATGAAGAAACACGTCAAAGTTCAAGGTGGTAAAACACACGCGACATGGCATGCCTGCCAAAGGGTTCTCAAGGGCTTACCACTCTATTAAAGACTTTAATGTAGGAAGATAAGCCCTTTTGGGCGAAAACTCTTGTTATTGTATACAGTGAAATTATTACCGGCTCACCTGTTTTAATATTTGCTTTTTAAAGCCTTTTACTACCTTGGTTAGGTTAGTAGAATCTGTAAATTATGAAAAGTGTAGACTTTATTTTGTGCGTCGGTGGCTTAATGGTGTGGACTGCTGCCCTCCTACCGGGAGGGCTGTGGTTCAAATCCCGCCACGTACCAATGTGTTCGCATTTTCGAAATTATATGTACGTCATCCGACGCTCTTACGGCGATGGAAAACATTGTGAGGAAACCTGCGCACGCCAGCGAAGATATTCACAGGTTGTGCGTGAAGTCGGCCAACCCGCACTAGATCCGCGTGGACGACTAAGGCCTATGAACTCCTTATGGTAAATGACACCCTATACGGGTAGGCTCGTGCCACTCGGTGGGGATGTTTAATGAGCTGATGATGAGACTTTATTAAATTAGCTAGGTCCGTATTCTAAAACGAAACTCAACGTTGATCTTAAAGATAACGCTATATACGATTAATAGCCGCATCCCTTTCTTAAACTATTTAAGTAAAGATCACAATAAGTAATGTCCATAAGGGCACCCTTTTATACCTTTTAGTTTTGATAGTACCTATTTGTAAAGCATATTATATCTGGTCCACGGGCCGGATTAAGTACTGTGTAACAGTTTAAAATACAGTTCTGTATGTTGTATTGAATGGTTAATCGACGTAAAGTGAAAATTTTATTGGGTCTCCCATATGGAGTTTATGGGGAGATTTAGCCATAACTCACCAAGTATGCGTGACGAATAACAGATTGATAAGTACCTACTTAAAATTGCTGATCACTCTTTAATCGCAGTCCAGTGTTCGACATAGGTCTTCCCCATTTTGCACCAAATAAGTTTTTATTTGATAGTCCAGTTATCAATGATCTCTCAATCATAAACAATAAAAAACAACTTTAATTAATAACAGATCACTTAAGAGTTTAGCGATGACATCTGTACTATGCAATGATATGATGAGTCATGAGATATGCCAGTTCTTTGCTATTCTCATCCAGCTTCCATCATCGACCTTTCGCAAGTCGTCGGTCTATCAGACCGGAGAGCATCCTATGCTACGCTTCCCAAGTCGCCACTCCAGAACTCGTCTACTCCAATGGCCATCGGTTGAGCGACATACGTGACCAGTCATTCCCGCAGTCAGTGTACAACTGTACATGTCTCAGCTGCGTTTTTAAGAATGGACAGGACGCATAGCTCAAAGACCTTCGTCTATAAGCAATGCGGAATCGTTGACGATAGGACATGACGTAACTTGCATACCTTTTTACATCATAAAATATTTTAAAAAGCGTCATCCGCAGAATACGGCGCTGTTCTAACTCTTCCAAGGTTTCAAAGCAGCTATAAGTTTAGCAAAATATTGACTGTTAAAAACTTTGCTCAAGTTTTAAATGGTTTAATTTAGAAACGAAAGGGTTGCCAACATAGAATGGTTACGCTTGACTAGTGGCTTGAACAGTTGTTTTGTGGTTTTGTTAAAATGTTATTTTAAGGGTAATTTATTTATATAATCCTTTTTTACGCAACGAGGAACATATAATTGAACACTGCTTTATATCGTGTTGTTGCTTTTAATGCTGTTATTATAAAAATGCTAAGAAAAAACATCATCCCATTAAAAAAACTGTCGTAAAACTGTTAAATCCAAAGACTTTTATATAAGTCTTTGTAAATACAGTCCTTGGTTAAATCAGAGTATTAGGATAAAATATAAATTTCAAAATTTTAGATTTCAATAAGTGTACGGGATAGTCAGTGTGCTCACCTAATGATAAGTGATATGCCTGACCATTACAGACGTATAAAGGAAATTAATAATCATAGGTAATATTTTTTTTGTCAACACTGCCCTGCGCCCGTCACCCGAGACGACAGATGTTAGGTCTCAATGTACACACAATTTCGCAGAAACAACATCTTCAATAAGTATGCGAAAATAAAACCTATTTGAGAGCGTCGTGTCAGAGTACAAGGTAATTCTAATGAAAACCACTTTTCATAAAAGGTTATCTTTACCCGAAACGCCCGCGGCTAACTGAACACTGGGAGCCACTGGGAGATAGATGTGTGTGTAGGGTTGCGAGGTGGCCAAACAAATGGCCGGATAGACCCGGACTTCCACATACTGTATTAAAGATATAGGTACACTAGTTACCGAGTCCTCTATGCAGGTACCATCGCAGTGCCATGTATCGTCCCGTGAAACATGAGTGTTCTGCACTTCTGTGTTTCGGGATGAGGGCACTGTATCTAGTAAAATTACCGGGTATAAGAGACCTAACATCTGTCGTCTCGTGTGACTGGCGCAGAGCAGTGTCGACAAATAAATAATGGCTATCAACAGTTTTTAATTTTCTTTCACAATGCATCTGTTATGATCATGCGTATCACTTACGATCAGTTGAGCACATTGAACGTCCCGTTCATTTATTACATTTAAAACATCGGCAAATTTATATGATATTACGACACTTTTCAATCCAACTGTAAATTTGGTATTTTGGTACAACTTTAATGTTATTTTACATTGGTACATTTTTCTCATCTTTAGCCATTTAAATAGCATGCAAAAATATTTTAGTTCATCGTTGGCTGACTTTATAAAATGCTTATAGCTAAAATTCATAATTTGTCATAACATAATACAATAAATACAGAATAAAATACAATTCGACTACATTTTAATGGTTTAAGATGGAAGTTATGTAGTAGAATGAATTGTCTAATGCTGTTACCAATTGAAATCAAACCATTAAACTTAACGAATGAGTTATTGAAACACAATCACCATCCTATTAGCGCATTTTAAGCGCCATCTAGTCCCAAGTTACGCGTGAAGCTTGTATTACGGGTACTAAACAACTGATAAAAATACTTAATTATATTTTATTTTTTGTAAATACATACATATTATATACAGAAAACACCCAGGCCAATACGAATAGACATGTTTGTACTGCCCGGGGATCGATCCCGGAACCCTTGGTAGCAGCCGACGTCTCAACCACTACACCAAATGGGTCGTCAAACTGCTTGTTAGGAATTTTATGTAATAAAAGAAAAAGCGTTTGATGTATCGAAAGCCAGACAGGTCGTCTTTCATCAATAATTTTGGGCGGACAAGCAATCTAAAAGCATAACTAAGTCCGGCTTTATCCGGACGCATGGTAACCCTAGTATGTGCTACCAACAAAAGAACTCATTAGCATCCAACTCGTAGGACGCAGCGTGCATGCAAGCGGGAGCAGTGCACCATATTTTACAAGTAGCAAAAATGGTTTGCATTGACGTTTTGGGTAACTCAAATGGTAGTTTCATCATCATAATTATCATCAGCTCATCAAACGTCCCCACCGAGGCTTAGCCTACTAGCCTACCCGTATAGGGTGTTTAGGCTTTAGTCGTCCACGTGGGCCCAGTGCGGTTTGTCCGATTTCACGCACAACCTTTGAATCTCTTCGCAGGCGAGCGCAGATTTCCGTACGATGTTTTCCTTCACCGTAAAGAGCATCGGATAACGTACATATATTTTCGAAAATTCTAAAACACATTGGGACATGGCGGGATTTGAACCACAGCCCTCCCGGTAGGAAGGCAACAGTCCACACCATTGAGCAACCGACGCTCTAAAAACTTTATTAATATTTGCTTACTAAGGGACGTGTATTAAAATAATTTATCATTAATTAAAAGATGTATTTATACAATATTTATTACGAATAAGACACCTAACATCTGTTGTCTCGGGTGTAGGGCGCAGTGCGACGTTGATGGAGAATGATAACTGTCTATTAGTTGTTGGTATTTATCAAAATTGCTCTATAATGGTCAGGCGTATCACTTACCATGACGTAAGCGTTTTGACCGTCCAGTACACTTGACAACATTAAAAAATATGGATGCATGAAAACTAACCTTGACCGAAAACCTGCTGAAATTCGTATAGTAATAATCATAGCTTGTAAGGCGTAGCACTTTCGTTTGCTTATCGTTCAACGTTCAATCGGAACGGTCGCTAATTGGATAGATTACCGAAAATATTCTCTCAAATGCTTCAGTATCTCGCCATCTAGGTACCTAATAAGATATGTGGAATAAAATAATATCAATATTGGACCTCGTTTATGACACAAAAATGCTTTTTCCCCGCAATTGACTGGAGCACCAGAATAAACTGACATATTAATATTTAACCACACAGCCACGGCTCACGAATATACAAATTTAATGTATTCGTCAATTTAAATATGTCGGTGATGGAATAATTATTTTATATTTTTGATAGGTAGACGGTGTAGTGTATAACTTAACTCAAGCTCGTTCGTTTAACGTTCGCAAATATCGCAATGGTCAGACCATGGATCATCGTCAGCTCATTAAACGTTCTCACCGAGGAGCACGAACCTACCCGTACGAGGGGTGTATAGGCCTTAGTCGTCCACGCGGGCCCAGTGCGGATTGGACGACTTCACGCACAACCTTCGAATCTCTTCGCAAGCGTGCGCAGGTTTCCTCACGATGTTTTTCTTCATCGCAAACCGTCGGATAACATAGGTACATATAATTTCGAAAATTCGAAGTTACATAAGTACGTGGCGGGATTTGAACCTGCGCCCTCCCGATCGGAAGGCAACAGTCCACACCATTGAGCCACCGACGCTCTCAGACGTCAAATATCTAGTGTGAATACATTGCAATATGTCGAAATATTTGACATGTTAGTTCAGAACTGCAAGAGCAGATGACGCTAAAATATTTAAACTTATGCGGGACTTTGTTTTTCCATTGTATCCCCCACAGTGTTGTTAAAAATTACATGAAAACGTTTCAGCGGAAAAATCTCTTGAATAATAAACGGGTTTTAAAATTGTGTTTGCCCGCTTGCGATAGTGGCGGATTTGTCAAATTGACCGTGAACTGGTGCTTAAATCTATAAATATGCAATTCGACGATAAAAATCAATTTAGAGAACATTAAATGAATATTGAAGAATAGGTAATTAAAGTTCAAATAGCTAATAAACAATATTTTCCAGACAACCTTTTAGTTAAGAGACATAACTCATACTGAAGGCGGAATAAATGCAAAAAAAAAAACAATAAATACCATTATCATCAGCTCACAAACGTCCCCACCGAGGGGCACGAGCCTACTTGTATAGGGTGTATAGGCCTTAGTCGTCCACGCGGGCCCTGTGCGGGTTCGACGACTTCACGTACACCTTTGAATCTCTTCGCAGGCCTGCGCAGGTTTCCTCACGATGTTTTCCTTTACCGTAAGAGCGTCGGATAACGTACGTATATTTTTCCAAAAATCTTAAACCGTTGGTACGTGGCGGGATTTGAACCTCTAGCCCTCCCGGTAGGAGGCAACAGTCCACACCATTGAGCACCGACGCTCAATAAACATAATAGAAAAAACTTACTTTCATAGATATACATACATAGACCATTAATATACAAATAACATAAATAGATACAAATTAGGCTGAGTCGTTGCTGATATATAAATACACATATTTTATTCTTTATGAATACAACAACATAATTAATTATATAATAAAAAAACCGACGACAACAACTTGAGAGACGCTCATAACGGCCATTTGCGCTCGCCAGTTGCCCAGTGGAGTTGTAAAGTCCATCTGCGACCATTGGCAAAAGTCAGTCAGATAAAGAAAAATTGGCCAAGCGCTAGTCACTCGCCCGAGGAGGGTTCCGCAGCAGCAAGTAACAAAAAAAAATGTTTTATTTACTTAAGCACCTACTACAGCTTTATTATGAGAAAATAGTGGTTCATTGTTTATCAAGTTTAAAAAACTTTTTTTTTAAAGTTCGAATAGTGTAGTGCCTAAAGTTTCAGAGAAAAAAGGGGGTGACATACGGACGGACAGACAGACAGATTTGAGGAATCAATAAGGGTTCCGTTTTTTGCCATTTGGCTACGGATTCCTAAAAAGCTAATAACGCCTAAACAGAAAATCTTTTTAATGATCGCCATCAGCCTACAATGTTTCACCGCAAAGAACAGGCCTTCACAAACCATAGCTATGTATAGATTAGGCCGTAACCCATCGGGCGGGCCTTATGAGAATTGTTGGGTGTTAACAACTAATCCTAAGTTTGCATCCGCGACCGACGCGCGGCGGCTTCACGTGCCCTCCGAAGCACGAAATCATTTTTCTTTTCGGACAATCACTTTACAAAAAAGTAAATATAATCTTTACTAATATTATAAACCTGAAGAGTTTGTTTGTTTTTTGAACGCACTAATCTCAGGAACTACTGGTTCGATTTGAAAAATTATTCAGTGTTAGATGGCTTATTACCGAGGAAGGCTATATGAGAGTAATAGAAGCGGAGCAGCAATGAAGAATGTTTCAAAATCGGGAGGGATTTTTTCATACTTGGAGCTTCCGTTGCGTACACTGCATAAATGGTTAAATTTTCGCAAAAGTCATGTATCAGAGTACTGTTCCCCTTTTAAAGGTCTACAAAAAGTCCGCGACAGCATATGTCTATCTTTTTAGGTTAACTCCCTATAACATATTTTTTGCTAAAAAAAAGTTCTAAAATAATGCATCATTTACGAAGGTGTTTTCATAAATATGATATTAATTCTTATCTAAATAAATACTTTTATTATCACAAGTATTTCATTTTAAACAAAATTGCCATGTATATCATCCAACTTAAATGAATATCTTATGAGATATCGCAGTTTTAACTCACCTATATGAACGAAGTAGCGGGTTAAAGAGAACGTTAGGCCAAAGTAACTATTCAACGCGGACGAAGTCGCACGCAAAAGCTAGTGATAAATATTTGTCCAGCAGTTGGATGCGTGCTTACTCTAATAACTGAATGCTTGTATCTATTTTTGCTTTTATTCATAGTCGTGTGGAAGTCCGAACCGAATTATTTACGAATATCGATCTCACTACGATTTGTCTGTTGTGTAATTATATTACAATGGGCCCTAATATCCAAGTGGGTGAGGTCAGGGCTTTGAAACAATTTATATATTTTTACTTTAGCCAACGGTTAAAAGTCCTCGGTTGTTATCATCATCATCATCACAGCCTAAAATGTCCACTGTTTAACGAAAGCGTCTCCTAGTGATGTCCACATGGACCAATCCCTTGCAGTGGACATCCATCCATCGGTTGATAAAGATATAATTAATTGTATTATCAAAGTAAAGGAATTGTAAAATGAACAAAATTCAAATCATATATTACAGTAATAGTTTTGAAGTTTTATTTTATAATGCCGGAGGAGACCTATATCCAGCAGTGGTCTGCTTCAGGTTGAGGACAGAGAGCGAATGTCAAAATTCTTTGGTTAATATGGAAACGTTACGTTACGTTGATTCAGAAGTTTTCAGTTTCTTCTTCAATAGCAAACCTTCATCCCTCAAAAATTATAGGTACTTTTTGCTTTACTGCGATGTAAAAAATACTGCATTTGATATTGTTTAATTTTTTCCTGAATTCTCAATTTATTTTATAAATAAGAATAAATAAATAAATAATGCCTTGCCCAAAGGATTAGACATAGAAGATGGAGCGCCACTTTGCGCGATCCTGACATACTTCTCTAGCTTCATTCACTTCCATCAATCTTTTCATACAAACTCTTTTATTTGTTCTGCTTGGGACCCCAGCCTTCTTAAGGACTAGACTGATTTGGTCAAGGTTAGTTAGGCAATTCGTATTTTCATGAATTTCTCACCGGTTCAGGAAATAGAAATGATCATGGAGAAGAGCCAACAAGAAACTCGATAATCAATCTTCTAAATTGATCTAATTACTTTTTTTATCAAATGGGCAAGCTCATATTTCTTTTACAAATCCACTTCACGCAGACACGTCGAGGGTCATCAAAAGATAGTCGATATGTTTAATAGGATTTCAGAATAATCCAATCAATTACCTGTGACAGTAGGCAGGATTTCACAAAAGCAATTCCAATGTGTTAATGTCACGTTTTGTTATTTACCTCTTCTTATGGATTTTGACTTATACTATTTTATAAACAGAGTACACTTTCTTCGTTTACTGGAACCTTTATTACTTTCCCTCTTGAACTTATCACAGTCCACTACTGGACATAGATCTTGCCCTATTTTCACCAGATATTCCGGTGTTCTCACCAATCCCTATCCTATCCAGCGACCTATCCCGTCGTCGGTCCATCGGAACCGACAACTTTACTTTTTTCTCATTTCGGCGCTCTTGTTTTGTTTTACTTTAAGATAATTTATCATACAATTATCACTTACCGTCGGCGGGCTGTTCGCTTTGTTGATAAAAATGTTAATGTAGAAATTAGAATATCTCTAAGGCTCGTACCTATTCTAGAACGAGACCCAACGTTGATCTTTACTTAAATTCAGTTAGAAAGGGATGATGATATTTATCGTACAGAGCGCTGTCTCTTTCTCACTCTACTTGAGACTCGTTCTAGAATACGAGCCTAGATTTTTGGAAGCCGCTAGTCCACGTCCATGTCGTTGGTTTTGAGCCTAGATCTATATGAATGTCCCATTCTTATGTCAGGCTCACTTATGAGTTAAAAGTACTAGTAAAGGAGGCTTACCGACTCTCTTTTAAAACAGTATTACATTAACATTACTTTGCCTTTTCTGATACATAAATGCTGACGTATCATTAAAGTATTACTTTTTTCCCTGATCAGAGAATTACACTCACTTTTTGTCTTTAGTGACATTATCTTAATACAAACATTTACCAGTGGATAAGTTTTGGCATCAGCTTCTACCCTCCCTTACGTTAGATGCGTCACTGAGTTCGAAATGGCGTGAGAAAGAAAATTAGAAAGGTATTTACGCAGTTTTCCTCTTCTAATAAGATTTTTCGCACCAAACTTCAAACATTAATCCCTTCGGTGCTTTGGAGCAAACTTTTTGATTTATCTGGCCGGGTTCATCCCTTCAGATATCGCATATTGATATATATCATACCGAGTTTTGAATCGTTTGACCTAATTTAGAATATTCGTGATGGATTGTTTCTTTTCAACATGTGTTGCTATATAAAAACATACTTACTTAGGTACTCTGTATACTTGCATCTTGTTCAAATATGTATCACATCACTCTCAAAGACTTATTTAGTTTTTTAACCTAAAATGTTTAACTTCTATTCGGAAAAAGAAGAGGTATTAGGACTAAAGCAGTTTTAAAGCCCAAAACGTTACCAGCCCACGTTCACTTCAGCTTGCTAATCCGACGTAATCCGAGTAATCGATGACGTAAAAACATGAAGCGGAATCCGCGTATTCATTCTATCTAGAAATAGTGCCTGCCAAATCGAAAAGTGCACAGCATTATGTTGAAGCATACCGGTTGTGGTAAAACATGGTCATTGAAAATACTTTTGTCTTGTCCAGATTCATATCAAGCTCAACTAATCGGAAAATAATCACTTAGGTTGTCCAGGGTCTCTGCAAGCTCTTCCGATGACTCTCGCAATAAATAATATCTTTAACAATGTATTTGCCTTAACAGTTTAAGAACCTTTTACTTTTTTCCATTTTATTTCGCATTTTCTTAATATTTATTTCATTTCATAAGTAAGTAGCATTGAGATGCAAACAGTTTACTTTATCCGTGTTAGTATCCCTCAGGTAACAGAGTATTAAGTTTCATGCATGCTTTCCAAAGAATAAAATATTTTGATTTTTGAATACAACAGTAATGTTTTCAACATGAAAATATTCTTTTGTT
This sequence comes from Leucinodes orbonalis, assembly GCA_019425675.1. Taxonomy (NCBI): domain Eukaryota; kingdom Metazoa; phylum Arthropoda; class Insecta; order Lepidoptera; family Crambidae; genus Leucinodes; species Leucinodes orbonalis. The sequence continues at coordinate 214,294 of PQWD01005737.1, forward strand.
TTATAGAAAAAAACTTAAAAAATAATGTTGTTCGTAATTATTTAAAAGCCTCACAAATCTCTCGCTTAAGCTTTAACCGAGCCGTCGCTTCGTTAAATTCGCAAAGTTTATGGAAATGAAAACCACAATATATATTTTTTTAAGAACTCTGTTTGACATTTTATGTTGTTTAATTGGTGGGTATGCCAAAAGTACCCTCAATATATGCTTGCAAAGTCAAATGTCGCGTGAGATATACTAAATAATGTTCCTATGAATTTTTTTTAACATTAAGTGAACAGGACGGTTAGTTCGCTCACCTGGTAAGTGATACACCTGACCATTACAAATGCAGTGTTGAAGGAAATTATTAATAATTATGAATAGTAGGTAATCATTATTTTCCCTTATAGTAATGTCCATTAATCATAAACGCCCGGTGAAGCTGTAAAAGCCTCTGCGGCCAACAGTAGTAGTCAGTTCAAAAAAAAAAAGTCCCCACATGTGAATAGGGAAATGTGGAAAATGTCTCACACAGTACGTATAATGATGAATCATTCGTATATTAAAGTAACAACAAAACCAATTTTTCATCATTTCGTATTTAAAATTGGCAACAATTATCATCACCAAAATTTTAATTATAAGATTTGTAAAATTATGAAATTTCACGTAATCAAATATTTAATAATTACGCGTCAAACCGAAATATTTTCCTGAAGTTTTGGCACTTACCTTCTTCGTTATGGAAATACTTTCGGTAGAAAATTTATGAAAAATATTTTGATAATTGTTTATATTTATTAGTACAAATGGCTACAACGCTATTGATAGCACTTAAGAAAGAAAGAAAGAAAGAAAAATCATTTATTGACCGTACATCAAACAAATTATACAAAAAAGTAGTACGTAACAGAGAACAAATAAAAGAGCAACAATTTTAAACAATACAAACACAGAACGATAGGAAAAAGACAAAATGATACGGTCAAAAGGTCCCGCCTCAGCATAAGCTGCTGCACCGCCAAGCGCTGCAGCAACACTGTTATTCTGACGAGACCTCCCGAGATGACGTCACAAGAATATTTAAATAAAATCTTCCAAAAATATATCACAGACTCACAGTGATGTATAGGTACTCGTATCGTAGCTTTTATTTGCTTTTTATTAATGATCCCTTATTGCAACTGCATTTTAAAAAGACATGTACTCGTAACAAGTCTTATAGTTATAGCTAAAAGTCAAATTGCGCAGCTAATAAACCATTCTTCTCTCTTCTCTTCAACCTATCGCAGTCCACTGCTGGACATAGGTCTCCCCCATTTTGCGCCAGACATCCCGATCCTCCGCAAAAAACCATTGTCAACAACTTATTCGGTTTATCATAAAAGTTATAAAGAAAACATGTATCCTCCATAGATGTTGAATGATGCTGGAAAGTCTTATGCTTAACGGTGAGACTTGAACAGAAATAAATAAACGTTTATTTATGAACTTTTTTTTTTCCATATCAATTGTTACTTATTATAAGTTATAACTATGTACGTAATTGTTTCTGAAATGTATGACACCTTAAGTAACAACTCAAGGTGTCTATCACAAATACTATATTAGACAGCGGTACTAATGAATGCGTATATACAACAATAGTGTACCGCAAGGTATTGTGTTAGGGCCATTCCGATATCTGATCGACATTCATGATCTAGCGGACATGAATCCTCAAAGTCACCTAAGTTGAACATTAAATTAAACATGATTTTTTTTTCTGTAAATACATACATATTATACATAGAAAACACCCAGACTAATACAAACAGACATGTTCATGCACACAAATGTTTGTGCTGCCCGGGAATCGAACGCGGAATCCTAGGTGTGAGAGTCGACATCTTTACATCATCTTCATAGCTACCATTATACCAAATGGGTCGTCAGTAGGAACAAAGGAATGAAAATGTAAAATCTACCCCAAAATGATAAAACACGGGAACTTTAGTTTTGTCACTTTAATACATCAGAAGTATCAAAGAATTTGTAACGTGTTCCCAATGTGAATGGATAAAAATCTCTCTCCAGCGTTCCCGATCCCGTTTATTGGAAATGCGTAAACACTATTACAGCCACACGATTGCGCTCTGTGTACATTTTCGTTTTACGCGCTGAAACTTGACGGTAATAAAATTTCAATTTGCACATGTCAACACGTGCGTACGATTCAGACATTGCTTGCAATGTCTGGGATATTTCTGTAAGAAATTTCATTATGATTTCTTTTTGTATGTCACTGGTACCAGACCGACTGGTACGAGTCGTTCCGTCGGTACTAATGTCATGGTTGAGATGTAGGCTATTACACCAAGGGTTCCGGGTTCGATCCTTGGGCAGAACAATCATTTGTTTGCATAATCATGTCTGTTTGTATTACTTAGCCTGAGTGTTTTCTATGTCAGATGTTAAGCATCCATATTACAGGCTAATGCTAAGTTTGGGGCTATATGGCGCTGTGTTAATGTCACTGGGTATTTATTTATTATCTAGTGCATTATAAAACAATAATTAAACATTTGACTTTAAAATAAACATAATATAGGTACATTAACAACCACAATCATTTGAAATGGAAAAACTTTATAATAAGTTCTTATAGTTCTGTAGATATCTTGTAAACCCCAATCGCAGGTCCCAGTTGGTTTCACAAAGCCACAAAGAAATCTTTGGAAAATAAGGCTTTGTTGGATTCAATTGGATTACTGTTAAGTTTGAAATGCTGCAACGAGTACTTTTATTATATATGGCAAGTTAGCAATAATATAAATATATAACATGACCTATGCCCAGCAGTGGCCTGCGATAGGTTGAATAGTAGTAGTAGCAATAATATAGCTACATCAGTCATTTTCGGCAATGGTTCCGCAGTGCTAAAAAAACAAAAGATTTGCTTCCTCCCCAAACATACGCAGCTAAGACTAAACACGGCTACGGGATTTATGCACAGTTATTGGTCGATAGACCTAGAAAATATCTTATCTTATAGAAAATATCTTATCTGTCTCGATTGCTATTATATCTATAAGGTATTTTCATATTTTGAAAAATCTTCTTCTCGCAGCCCTTATTCTACCCGTAAGGTGTAGGCCTCCTTCATATTATTCAATTTATCGCGGTCTTGGGCTACTTCCATCCATTTCACCCCAGCAACTCTCTTGATGTCATCGCACCAACGCATCTGTGGTCTGCCTCGGGTTTTTCACCCATGGTCGCCACTCCAACAGCGATTTGCACCATGAGTCCTTGTTCCTGGCGCACGTGGCGCTCGATTGCCGTTTTAAGTGAGCTACATTTTATTGAAAAATCTATTAGAGTACATATAGTACATTGTACCCTTATAATATGAACACGTTACGACTAGTCCGTGAAATTAAGGGCCATACCTGAAGGGTCTTATAAGGGTAACTTGTTCTTACCTCCTATTTAACTGAGATTAAACGTTTAGGTAAAGGGATAACGCTTACAATGTTATGATACAATGTGGTAGATTTATGGGATCGACCTCAACCTTTTGGAACTCTGGTATAGCGAAAGCTCTTGGGAGACGGTATCCTTTAAGTCACCTGCTCGTTTGCTCGTGTTCTTCTGAATTACATAAAAAATGCGTGCCTTAACAGAGTATTTTACGCTTTATTACGTATTTTAAGCACACAAATGTTTGTAATTCTGGAATCGTATCTTTGATTACGTTAAACTATAACATCACATTAGGTGTGAAAATTTTCAAATCATCATCATCAGCCTATAACGGCCCACTGTAGGATACAGGCCTTCATGCATAGCATAGCTATCTTGTATTATAAATGTATTTTTTATTACGTCAAAATTATTGTATACCTCCAATGTGCTTACATTGGAGGTATACATATAATTTGACGTAAAGACCATAAGATTGTTTTTTCTTTGTGTACTAGGTCTACACAAAATAAAAATCAAACGTATTTTTCTAGGCATCGAATAACAGATATAATAAAACGCGATCCCACGGTAAAACATTCATGACAGTAGGCGCCATTATTGACTAGTGCCTCGCCTCTGCTCACGTAGTAACACGAATAAAAGAGACGGAGATGGGCAATTGGATTTCATGGACATAATGGAGACAAAGGTTCTATAACTCGTATTACCAACCATAGTAAACAAGTCCAATTGTTATGAAAATCGACAGGTATGTTTATAGATGTATAATAGATCAACATATAAAATATGTATGTACCTAATTTATATTTTTAGTTTCGTAACCGTTCCAATAATGGAACAGTGGGGATTATACGCAGACATTGTAAAAACTATAGGGACTATTGCATTTTGTTTGAAAAAAATCTCTTCTATTATCTTTTGTTTAATACACATAGTAAAAAACTTAAGTAACTAAAATTTATCGATATAATATCTCTGGCTAGCAAAATCAGCTTTTTTGTCATAGGTGTCCGCCCTTTCCTTGAAGCTGGTGATATTTTGTATAGCTGAAAAGCGAAAACTTGAACTGCCAGTACCATAATTTCAGACGAATTGCGATTTTAAAACAAATATACTGGTCCCACTACTGGTTTTCTTCATTTCTTATAAAGGAATGTTGAAAGGAATACCACGAATTTATGTTTACTCTGTTGAATCCATTTTGTAGTTTCTCCATTGCAGTAACCCAAACTTCTTCTTCTTATATAAACAGTTAAGCTGAACTTAACCCTATTTTTCCAGGATATCTGGTTTACAGTACTTCTCCTTTTCTGAAATATCTCCTATCATGCACTTTTATGTGGCTTCCAAATGTCTTTTTTTGCTATGGCTTTTATGTCGTCGACGAAGAGCCAATTGTGTAGGCTGCGTCACTGACTACTAGGGTATTGGTCGGTCAAGTTCAACAAGCTCATTCAGTATCCTAGAGCTTGAAAACGATCTGATGATCCGGGGTTTAACTTCTGTAGGTAACTGATTCCTTGAGAAAAATATAGCTATGCAAACTCTTCGTCGCCGTCGCAATTTTCTAATTATCAGGGTGATGAAAAACCAGCCGCAAAGTTTGTGATTCACATTGAATCCTCAATAAAATACATAATAACAACGAACCAATACTGAAAAAATACAAAACTTGATGTATATATTTAAAATACATGTGCGTGTGTTTCTACTTTTCTTATCAATAGCTTATCATTTTTTTACTAAAAATGTTTTATGGCATGATAAAGTAGTATTATTTAATTTGGTAAAATCTGGAATTTCAGTAATATCATATAAAACATCATAGTTACTTAAAATTTTCCGTGCCGTATAATTTTGCACTAAACCCTTCAGCCAAAATTATGATATAAGTATATGCGGTTTTTGCGTGAAGTAAAATAACATTTATTTGATTAATAGCTAGTTATATAAGTAATCCCAACATAACAACAATAATTTACAAATGATTTCAAAAACTCGAAAAAAAAATATAAAGTTCCCGTTTGAAAAATGGAATACTAGGATGATATGGGTTAAAGCATTCGGAGCATTTCCCCGACATGCTTTGAGAATAAATTTTGCGGACGCCGCGCGAAATATGGTCGCCATTGCAGATTTTCTGTAGGTTTTTAGTTGCAGTTTTTAAGGGTTTAAAATCTAAGTTTTAAACTATTTAAACTAATCTGTTAAGTGCTCGGCCTCACTTCGTCCCTTAATACTTGTTTTTCGACATACATATTACTTACTAAGAAACTTACTAAGAAAGAAAGAAAATATTAACTTACTAAGAAAAAAAGAATATCTATTAACTTACTAGCATTTTTATAAATAAATACATTTATCGCAATGCTTACTAGAGTATGCCCGCGACGCGGTTTCCCTCGCGTAAAATTCGGGGAAACACAGGAACCATGTTTCCTGTTTTAAAACGTAGTCATGGAAAGTGTAATATATGTCATCATTACAACCTAGAAAGTCCACTGCTGAACGAAGGCCTCCCCTAATGATTTCCACGCGGACCGATCCCTTGCAGTTGACATCCATCTGTTACCTGCCACCTTAACCAGATCATCAGACCATCTGGTTGGGGGTCGGCCAACGCTTCGTTTCCGTTACGCGGACGCCACTCGAGAACCTTTCCGCCCCATCGGCCATCGGTTCTACGCACTATGTGCCCTGCCCACTGCCACTTCAACTTGCTAATCCTGTGGGCTATGTCGGTCACTCTAGTTCTCCTACGGATATCCGTGTTCCGGATCTTATCGCGTAGGGAACACCTAACATAGCCCTTTCCATAGCACGTTGAGCAACTTTAAGCCTATTTAAGAGGCCCTTAGTAAGCGACCACGTTTCACTTCCGTATGTAATAACGGCAACACACACTGGTCAAAGACTTCGTCTTCAGACACTGAGGTATTTTGGACGAAAAGATCTCCCTTAACTTCCCGAACGCTGCCCATCCTAATTGGATTCGACGCGAAACCTCCTGCTCGAAGTTGGACCTACCCATTTGAACTACTTGTCCCAGGTACACATATTCGTCTACAACTTCGAGTTCAGAACTTCCAACTGATATTGGTATGGGCACAACATGGATATTAGACATGACTTTCGTCTTGTCCATGTTCATTTTAAGACCCACCTGTTGCGAAGCTCTGTTAGGGTATTGAGCATAGTACCTAAATCCTCCATGGATTCTGCCATGATTACTATATCATCGGCAAATCGAAGATGAGTGATGTACTCGCCATTGACGTTGATGCCAAGTCCTTTCCAATCGAGCAGCTTAAACATATCTTCCAATGCAGCTGTGAACAGTTTCGGAGATATAACGTCTCCCTGTCTCACTCCTCGGTGCAATTGGATAGGTTGTGTAAGCTCTTCATGTACTCGGACTGACATAGTGGCGCTCTCGTACAACTTCTCAATACTTCGATATAGCGGTAATCGATATGGCACCGTTGGAGGGCTTGAAGCATAGCCCAAGTCTCGATCGAATCGAAGGCTTTCTCATAGTCCACAAACGCCAAGCATAATGGCCGATTATACTCTCGGTCTTCTGTATAACCTGCCGCAGCGTATGTATGTGGTCTATGGTGCTGAAGCCTTTGCGGAACCCGGCTTGTTCGGGAGGCTGGAATCGTCAAACCTACTAGCGAGACGGTTCGTGATGACTCTAGAACAGCTTGTAAATGTGACTCAATAGCGTGATGGGTCTATAATTCTTCACAAGGTTTTGTCGCCTTTTTTGAAGAAGAGCACCACCACGCCATTGCTCCACACTTAGGCGTCATACCATCACGGATACGGAATTAAAGAGCTTCTGAAGGGTCTTAAGCACTGGCGTGCCACCTGCTTTCAAAAGCTCTGCGGTAATTCCGTCTCCCGGGAGCTTTATTACTCTTGAGCTGTTTCAGAGCCATCCTAATCTCGCACAAGTGACTCCGGGATATCCTCAGATAGGTGTCGGGTTAACTTAGCTCTCGGGTCTTCGGCTAAGTTTGAAGCGGGAATCTGTGTAGCGGTATATAACTCGCTGTAGAACTTCTCAATCTCCCTCAAAATCTCTGGTTTGGATGAGACTACATTTCGCCGTTGGTCTTCAACTATCAGCTGGCTTTGCCCAATAGACATGTTCCTCGCAAACACCTTCGAACCTCTGTTCGTTCTATTGCCTCTTTAATACACTTTGTATTAAAGTGACGAACATCGCGTCGCAAACTGGATATACGTCTATTGAGCTGCCGGTATTGTGACGCATCGTCTGAAGACTGCTTCATCTGTCGTCTTGTCGCCATGAGATCGAGAGTCTGTTGAGATAGTTTATTGGGTCTTAATTTGCGTTGTCCCTTGCAAAACTTAGACCCAACTGTTTGCAGAGTTTCCACTATATTATTCGTCCACTGTTACGCAGCTCTCTAGGCATTCAAAGCGATTCTGCATTCGAGTTGAAAGCTTCGGGGTTATTGATTTGAATCACGTTAGGTCGGAGCGTAGACTTCATCAGCGAGACCTTCCAGTTGAACATTTATATTTAACGTGCCTCTTACCATACGGTGATCGCTACCGGTTTTCACCCTGGCGATCACAGAGACATCGTTAAATATATGTCTTCTGGTGGTCATGATGAAGTCAATCTCATTTCGTGTGGAACCATCGGGACTCAACCAAGTCCACTTCCTCTGCGGCGGCTTCTTGAAAAAAGAGTTCATCATAAAGAGTCCCTCTTTTTCCATGAAATCGGCCAGCCGCTGTCCCCTGGGGTTCCGATGCCAAATCCATATTGCCCCACTTTCAACTCACAATCATTCGAATGCCCAGCCTTGCGTTGAAGTCTCCCATGACGACCGTAAAGTGTGTCTTGGAGGTATGCATAGCTCTGCATATCATCATACATAACCTCCACTTCATCGTCGGAGTGGGATGAAGTCGGTGCGTAAACCTGTATCACCTTAGCGCATAGCGCTTGGTGATTCTTATACAAGGTACGCTACCCTAGCTGACACACTTTCGATCCACTATGTTGTTGATGAGAGACTTATGGACGAGAAACCCGACACCACCCTGGGATAGCTGTCGCCCTCACGGTAATAGAACAGGTTGCCGGATTGCAGTATTGTGGTGTCCTCCCCTGTCTTCGGACTTCACACAAACCTATTATGTCCCAATGCAACCTGTCTAACTCCGTTTCCAGCTCCAATAGTTTTTCGTCAGTCCTCAGTGTGCGCGTGTTATATGTTGCCAGTTTTAATTGCCGTTGTTGTTTATTTTGGTAGCCGGATCTCTGCCGGAGATTCTTAGCACCCCTTGCCCCGCCGTAACCGTGGCCGCTACCGTAGCCCGGAATAGCGGGGCCGCCGGGGACTAGGGCCGCAATTTATTGGTGTCAATCATTTGGGGGTTTTTGCCATACTCACCACGCTTGGCAGGCGGGTTGGTGAGCGCAGGGATACACCAGTACCGAAGTGATGCTGCTGCCCATCACTTGGGTAATATATGTAGTTATGTAATAATTGTATGGAGAGTCTTACACCAATTTCTATCAATTATTTTAGGGATTGGAGATAGGTAAAATATAGTTACGGATCTCGCCAAACTTTATGGCCGCTCTGAATATAGTCAAAGTGCTTACTGCACAGGTATAGTCAAGAACAAATGTATGAATTTTGTAAACTGCGCATCGTCTTGTGCGAAGTTCGGAGTTGCCAAAAAGTTTGGCGAGAACTATATGTGATGTTCTTCGGTAACAAAAAGTGTGTAAACCGATTTTTAGCTTCCTACCTTGAAAACTGCGATAGGTCTCATAAAAAATGTCATCCTCTCTATTAAGAGGTTTGCATGATTATGTCTTGAAGTCATCATCATTAACCTAAACGGCTTACTGCAGGGCACTCCCGCACAACATACGAGTATCTATGAAGTCAAGCACAGTTAAATATGATGGTGGACTCTTATTGGGCTATTATAAAGTTTAAAAGAGTGACTATCGAGTTTCTTGCCGGCTCTTCTCAAAGATCCTACTTTTTCCGAACCGGTAGTAGAGTTATGTAAAAATATAATTACAACTGTTGACGATTCAACTGTTTGAGTTTCTTGTAAAACTGAATATTGTAAAAAAATTACTACACCTACATACGTGTCCAATACTTGAAATAAGTTTAGGTATTTTATATCTATGGGTTGTCTATCGTTTCAGTCTTTATTTAAACATATTGATATATCAATACTCTTGGGAGGCCATTTCGCTCGAGCGAACGTGCTCTCAATACGAAGAATAGGCTTTCGTTGCGTAGACATTGCGGTATTAGGAAAGTGCTGGAATACTATAAGTGAAGACCTGTAAATGGATTATTGTTTTTATTGTGATTTTTTATACTGTTTTGAAGCTGTTGGTCTTCCAAATAAATAAATAAATAAATACTATTATTACAACGTTAAAAAAAAACATACAATATTTGACGCATTTGGTGTAGCGGTTGAGATGTCGGCTGCTACACCGAATTCTGTTCCATCCCCAAGCACAGACATTTATGTGCATGAACATGTCTGTTTGTAATAGTCTGGGTTTTCTTGTATAATTATAATGTATTTACAAAAAATATATAGTGTCTATCCGTGTTTAGTACCCATACTTCAAGCTTCACGCTTAACTTGGGGCAAGAGGCGCTGTGTGAATATCAGGATATTTATTTTCTAGGTAGTAAACTCGGTACTGAGCGTCTATAGGGATACCACCGCAGTGCAGATATCTTTCCAATAACTATGTGTTTTTCACTTTTGAGTTTTGGACTAAGGGTACTGTAGCTAGTAAAATAATCGGGAATAAAAATCTAACGTAAAAATCTGTTGTCTCGGTGTCGGCGCAGTGGCAGTGATGGAGAGTATTAAATTAACTGTCTTTCAGTTGTTGGTCTCATCAATGCCGTTCTGTCATCGTCAGACGTATCACTTACCATCAGGTGAGCGTCCTGACCGCAATGATATTCTGTATATATAAAGGTAGAAACGCTACCCGTGCCTTAAAAACGATCCGCCGAAGAGACTTGTATTCTTTTGTTTTGGTAAATGTACGCTCATTCGAAATATGTGTATGTGTGCCGTCACTGCATTCGGAACACTATTTTCGATTGTTTCGTGAGCATATCACGAATCCATACTTTTTTACATGATTGCCTGACCGTACACTTATTAACCAAAAATAATCTTAATGTGGTAATCGCTCGTTATCTCCCACTAGAGCGCATTGGGCTTGCGTAGTGGGTTAAGACCCAATCTCCCCATACCTACTTATGATGTGCAGAAATACTGTGGCTTCCTACAGTGAAACCATATAAGCTGAAGGTACATAATTTTTGTATACCTATAATAAGAACTCCTGTTGCTTTCCGATCGAGAGGGCGCAGGTTCAAAACCCGCTACGTACCATTGTGTATTAGAATATTCGAAATTATATGTACGTTAAAAATCGATATGATTATGTAAGTCATGTCATAACATTATTTATGATCTTTCTCTTTTAAAAAATCAACAGTGAACATCAAATTTAATCCACAGCTAGGATCATCATCAGCTCATTAAACGTCCCCACCGAGGGGCACAAGCCTACCCGTATAGGGTGATTAGGCCTTATTCGTCCACGCGGGCCCAGTGCGGATTGGACGACTTCACACAACCTTTGAATCTCTTCGCAGGCGTGCATGAAGGTTTCCTCACGATGTTTTCCTTCACCGTAAGAGCGTCGGATAACGTACATATAATTTCGAAAATTCGAAATCACATTGGTACGTGTCGGAATTTGAACCTCAGCCCTCTCGGTAGGAGGGCGACAGTCCACACCATTGAGCCACCGACGCTCTTACAGACAGCTAGGATCATTTTCCAGTAATTATTTTCAATGGAATTATAGAAATTTGCCCTACCAATTACATATTGTATATCTTTACGGACAGTAATAATTATATACGCTGTAATATGAGTAATAACACATGTACCGAAGAACTCCTAATTATAACATCGGTGACAAAAATAACTATATATTGATTTAATGTTACCATATACACAGTAATAGTCTGGGTGTAATAAATTTCGGGTATTACCACAGATTTCCCAATACATTGTATATTCGGATGTCTGTAGGTATTACTGTATGTTACACAAATTAAATACTATAGAAACTATGAACTATCTATGTCCTTCAGCTTTAACAACCAGAATTTGTCATCAATTAGTATCTATATTAGTTTATGTAGTTAAAATTTGTATATAGTCTATATTGATATATATATTTATAGTATAAGTATTTGAGTTTCATTTTTATTATCGTTTTTAGATTCTTTTAACTTCTTTGTTCTCTTTTTTTATAATTTCTTTATTTTTTTTAGTAATTTTCTGCATCGCCTTGTGGTAAACTGGTAGAGAATGCCTCTAGGCATTAAGTTCACCCTTGTGCTGTTTTTGTTATGGTGCATAATGTTTAAATAAATAAATAATATTTGTAACGCCAACTATGGTTATGGATTTCTATATTTCGACAGATATCGTGTTATTTATGTTCTAGCATACGAGTAAAGGAGACAAAGGTATAATTTACAGTCAGGTCTCGCAAATTGATTATACATACACATATATACCGTATACGCGGAGTTAATAATATTTTGGAGGATACATTCCTTGAGATAAATTACACTCATTTTGTAACCCAATTACGGTATATCACAGGATCTTGATTAATGGTGATAGGCTATAACTATGTTAGGTTTTAAGCACCGACACAAACAATCATATTACATCAGACCTTACTTATATAGATGTCTGGATAAATAGGGATTCGTAGCGTGGTTACTCATTTAACCCATTGAACGCCGGAATCTAGACAATAGAAAATCCACTGTGTCTGGCGCATTAAGGCGTCATTGCGGTCAAAGGTTAAACGATCGTGCAAGTTAAGTAGGCTTATAGGCTGTGTTGATACCGTTTATAGCGCACGATCCGATCACTGTCGCCATCGCGGCGGACAAAGCGCGTTAGCATTTCTAAACAGAAGAAACACTGCAAGACCGGATTCCGCCCCCGCGGACATCGTCGCGAGTAGCCCTGTAGGTTCGACCAGTCCCTATTCGCGTTACCGGCTCGTACCCGGTCGCTTTTATCCCCAAACATATTCTAGATTTCCTAGCTCATCTACAACGCCCTAAACCGAGGTTTCCACCCACACCTTGGGCTTGTCGTATAATTTTTTGAGCTATGAACCATCTGGTTCCCATTGTCCGGTGAAGCTGTGAAGGCACCTGCAGCCAACAACAATTACTCATCCGAAAAAAAGTTGATAGCGTAAGCAAACGCCCTTATAAACGGTAGACGCAAACAACTATAAAGGTCAACGAAAGCGTCTAAAAATAAACTCATAGAGACGCCAGCAACTAAGAAGATAAATACTTATTAGTACACTCCCAAAGCATCACTCCTCAGAATTTGATTAGTTTTAACTTGCAGTTCTGACGAAGGTAAATTGAATTTATCCCACGTGGTTGGCGCCATTTTCAATGTGAAAAGTTGGTTCGACGGTCAAACTTTAAAAGTCCGTTTCAGCACAAATGCGAAATAAAACATTCACGACCTTGAGGCTGTGTAGTTTTTTATTCGGTTACATTTCATTTCTGTAAAAATAACATTGTATGCACTATAGTCCGCATAATTTTCATCTGAAAGTTTCAGTAAAAATTTTGCAGATAAAACAAATTCATAAAAAAATAGTTTCAAGACTAAAAGTCTTTTGGGACCAATCTTACCATTAATTTATACACACATACGTACATTTTAAGGGCCTTATTTCATACCAGCTCAACGTGCTTTTCTACGTACGGTACCTCCGTAGCACCTAGGAATTAAGTAAATAATCCTCTTTTAGTCACCCATTCGGAGACCAATCATTGCTAAGTTCTTGACTCAGGCGATGTCATCGAAACGCTAACTTATCCCATCGACTGCTAACGTATTTCATTGCTACATAATACTGCAAGATTGCATAAACATAAAAAAACAACGCAGGACCTTTATTATCTCAAAATACCAAGGCTTTATGTAGGTATCGTCTGGATCAGACAACTTGTTATCGCTATAGCTCTGTAATCTTGGCCTGAATGAGCCCTAATTGCTTACCACGCTTCAATGAGGGTTGCCTTCTAATTGAGATGGCTCCCTAATGCGTATAATAACCAGCCCATTATGCTCCATTGTAGGATGAAATAGCAAGTTCAATAAGTGTAAATCTTTTGAAACAAACCAGAGGTAATCAACTGATTCAAAGTGTAATCATTAGTCCAAAAGCATGTCCACTCTCGACTCTAGGTCTCTAAAAATAAGTGTCCACTGGACCCCAAACATAGTCCACTCGGCCCTTGGGGGCCTGAATCATATCAGTTATTTAGTACCCTAACAACAAGCTCCTGCTAATATGGGGCCAGATGGCGCTGTGTCAATGTCAGTGGATATTTATTTATTTATACTACCGGAGCCTAAAGCGTCGTGTGCTCAATGGTGTGAACTGTCGCCTTTTTTCCGGCAGGGCTGAGGTTCAAATCCCGACACGTACCAATGTGTTTCGAATTTTCGAAAATATATGTACGTTATCCGACGCTCTTACGGTGAAGGAAAACATCGTGAGGAAACCTTCATGCACGCCTGCGAAGAAGATTCAAAGGTTGTGTGTGAAGTCGTCC